>VUQH01006455.1:1089-19089 GCA_015106775.1 Etroplus canarensis | reverse complement strand
AGCTGCATTTAAAAGAAAATACAAAGATTCTTACCGAAGTTACAGGTTCATTACAACAGGTAATACACATGCTCCTCACCCGCTGTCCCCGACTGGCTAATGAAGCAATGAAACCTACAAAACTGCTTCACCACATTGAGACAAACACACGTACCTTCTCTATATAAAGTGTAGCTGTTGCATTCAGATTACAGACTATTGACTGACAAATATTTTTTGTTATTGAACCCCCCACCCCACCCCACCCCCGCCGCGTCCACCTGGTCCGTGGAAAAATGTTCATACATGCAACCGGTCCGTGGTACAAAAAAGGTTGGGGACCACTGTTATAGAGATGATGTACCACCACAACCTGCAGGTCAAGAGAGTTAATTACTAGCCCACCCCAGCTTTTATACATTTTTGGAGGACTGTTTAGACTTCCTTTTAGGATGCCAGGGGCTGGTTCAGGCCTTTGGGCCACTATTTGCTCATATATGATTTAGTCACTAAACCATCTATCAGTTTAGAAAATTGGCATGGGCACTGGAGACAAAGTGAGTGCAGTGCCTCCTGTAAAAAGAGTAAGCAAACTTTATTTACCACCCCAATTCAAAAAAGGTTGTGCTAGTGCACAGAATATCAATAAAAACAAAATGCAATGATTTGCAAATTTCATAAATAAATATTTTCTTCACTAAACAAGACACAAAAAAATGTTCAAAGAATGAGTTTTGCTATTTCATGAAAAATACTAGCTTATCTTGAATTTGATGACAGCCACATGCCACAAAAGTTGGGACAGGGCAACAAAGGGCTGGAAAAGTAAGAGGTATTAAAAAGAAACAGCTGGAAGAACATGTTACAACCAATAAAGTTAATTGGCAGCAGGTCAGTAATGCGACTGGGTATAAAAAGAGCAACTTTGAGAGGCAGAGACTTTCAGAAGTCAATCTGCAATCTGCCAGAAACTGTGTCTACCACTTTTGAAGCAATTTGAGAGTAATGTTCCTCAATGTAAAATTGCAAACACTTTGAATGTTCCATCATCTACAGTACATAATATCATCAAATTAAGGGTGAATGAGGCTTGCAGTAAAAAGAGCTCCAAGTGCTCAGGTAAAGCAGAAAAGTGTCATATACTGTATGTACCATTCCATCTTCTGATGGCTGCTTCCTGTAGGATAACGTGACATGTCAAAAAGCTCCAATCATCTCAAGCTGGATAATGAACATGAACATGATAATAAGTTCTCTGTACTCAAAGGGCCTCCACAGTCACCAGATATTAATCAATAGAGCACCTTTGGGATTCGGTGGACCAGGAGAACATGGATGTGCAGCCGACAAATCTGCAGCAACTGTGTGATGCTATCATGTCACCCAAATCTCTGAGGAATGTTTGCAGCACTTTCTTCGGTCCCGTTTTGAAAACGCAAACTAAATATATTTGCCAGATGTGGCAAGTTCAGGGAACTTTTTTCCATTATGCATTTATTCATTGGATTTTATGTATGCGAAAATACTGCAATGTGCAGCATCAGCAGCACCCCTTAATTTCATCTTGTCGCTCCTGAAAATAACAATAGCAATAGTAATAGCAGTCATAATCACGCATTTTATTATTTTCTGACACCCTCTTCTAACGTTACACTATCACACAATATATTGTGCCTTGGCAAATCAGTCTGGAGCTGTATCCAATTTTATGGACTTAATGATAGCATTTTACAGGTCTCATCATTCTAAACATGGCTTAAACAGAATGGCTGCCTCTACACTGAAGCAACACATCGCATACCTATTCTTCACTTAGGGGTACCCGATGCCCTGTGTTGAGTCTGCACAATACAGGGACGGTATTGAACGCTGCTACTTTAATTGCTTGATGATTTGATGGACTGTCCCATGTGGTTAAAAGACTAAAACAATTTTGTGCACTTTTCTGTGAAATGCCTGTTTATACTACACAATTTGCGCTTTTCAAGTCTACTGGACACACGTCAATATTTACTTTACCTTATTTATCTTGTATTTATGTGTATTTTTTTAATTGCTGCTGGTCTCAGAGAACTACCAACCAACCAATAAAGTATCATCCTCTTATCTTATCTTGGCCTAGAGAAGACAGCAGTGTTTCCAGATCATGTTCATATATGTATTTGTATCCTCCATCCTGGCTAACGAGCAGCTAATTCCTGGGTATTTGTAAATGGTTAGTAGGCTGCACTGGCAAAGTGTTCAAAAGCTCAGAAAAATCCAATTGGAGCGCCTTGAGTTCTGATTTTGTTTTCATGTGAAGCGATCCTGTGGCTGAAAATGAACCAAGGACAAACCAAGGAAGAAAAACATCAGATAAACATGAGAAAAAAATCATGCAACAACAACAGAAACATCGACATCGGATGGAAAACAACAACACGCGCTCACTCTGAGCTGCTTTGTTGTTTGTGTCGGTCATGTTGAGGGAACACAGCGTCATTGATTTTTCAGATTCCCTGCCGTCGCCAGCCGATTTAACATACACACAAACAGGCTTCTATAGGCAACAAACATCCATATCTGCACATGTATATATTGTATATACACACACACACACACAAACACACACACAGAGAGACAAACACGTCTCTATCTCGACCTGCTGCTGACAGCTGATTGGTGGATTAAACGAAGTGACTAAAAGCGGCAAGGTAATCTTCTCTCATTATTTCAATTACCAGGCTAAACGCAGCAATCAGCCGCATAATGATGGCTGCTGGGCGAGAGAGGGTGAGAGACAGAGGGAAAGAGAGAGAGAGAGAGAGGGAAGGAGGGGGTGAGTGAGGTGAGAGAGAGGGAGGTAGCAAGAGACAGAAAAGGACAGAAAATGGGAAAGATATTTGCATTGATCTCAGAGAAAAATACAGTAGAAGGAAAGCGATAAAAAGAAAACAAGGGAGAGGGAGGGCGAGTGAGGTAGGATTAGAAGGGAGGAAAGCGATAGAGAGAGAGAAGACAAAAAGAGGAAAATATTTGTATTGATTCTGGAGCGAAAAAAGGACATTTGCTCGACAGAAAGAGAAAAAAGAGAGCAGGGAGCAGGAATCAATGGCGGCATTTGCATCGATTTCTTAGTGGGAATTCACGTTTATTTGGAGAAACATGAGAAAAACGAGAAAATAAAGGGAGAGGAAGAAGCAAGGCTGGAACGAGAGATGCAAAGAGAAAGCGAGAAGATGAAAATATTTGCATTGATTTCTGCAGAAGTGATATTTTTCTGAATGTAAAGAGACTTTCTGCAAACAAAGCGCAACAGACAGGAAGAGAGGAGGGACTGACGATGAGGAGGAACAACAGTGATCAGCGGGGAAGAAGAAAAGAGGAGATGGAAAAGGGGGAGGGAGAGGCGGAATATAAGGAACGGGAGGAAGGCAATGAACAAAAGTAAGAATGAGAAAGAGAAAGTGGAAGAAAAAAAGAGGAGGTGTATCACACCATTAAGAAGAAGGGGAAGGAGGACAGCCAAGGGGAAGAAAAGATGACAGGGTCGAGGGAAGATGAAGCACTGGTCAATTTAGGGGTCCCCAAGAACCCCTAAGTTTCATATTAGCACCCCTAAACATATTTTCTGACAACGTCACACAATATAGTGTACACTGGGAAATTAGTTTTTGGCCACTGTAGTGATGGACTTAATGAAAGGACTCATATCATTGTAAAGATGTCTTAAACTGGACGACTGAAGCAACAGATGTTTTCTTCACTCAGGCGTAGCCTACCTGATGTCCTGTGCTGAGTCAGCACCATGAAGGGAGGGTTTGCATGAACTTGAAAACTTAAATGCGAAACCAAATCTCTTACCAGTTTGCCAGTGTCTGCATTGGATGATGCTACTTTTAACTGCTTGGTGATTTGGTGGACTGCCCCCATGTGGTTAAGAGACTGAAACAATATTGTGCACATTGACTAGAGCGGCCAGCATCGAACCACGAACCTTCTGGTTGGAGGATGCCTCGCTCCATCGCCTGGGCCTCAGCCGCTCCGGGAAGACACCAGAAATGTGAGAAAGAGAACTGAGGCTGGGTAAGATGGGGAGATGAGGAGCACAATGGAAAGAGAAGAAGGAAATGGGGTAAGAGGAGGATAAAGAGGGAAAAAAAGATGAGGAGAAGGTAGGGAGAAGAAAGGAGATGGATGAAAATGTGGAAAGAAGAGGATGAGTAGGTGGGGGAATTACAGACGGGGAAGAGAAGGATGAGGATAAAAATAGGGCGTGAGGGGGCAGTAAGGAGGGATAGGAGGCAAGGTGAGGAAAAAGGACAAGAACGATAAACGTAAGCATGGAAGTGACAGGATGAAGAAAGGAAGGAGAAGGGAAGAGATTACTTTGCTTACTTTACATCTGGGAAAACTTCAAACTCCCCGTTTGACCTTTTCTGACTCATTCTTTAATTGTATCTCACCCATCTCTCTCTCTCTCCTTCTCCCTGCCTCCCCAGTCCTCCCCCTCCTCTCTCTGTTTGATTGACAGGGTGGACAGATGCTGCTCTATAAACAGGTAACCTGATCTACAGAGCCCATCTGGTCACAGCTCTGTTCAATTCACACTTCACACACACACACATATACACACACACATAGACATAAAAACATACACTCCCACTCCAGTGACTCACATTTACACACAAATGTTGGGATACACACACACACACACGTGCACGCACACACACACACGGCTGCACACGTACAAATATGGAGCAGCATCAAATAAATATGGAGAGGACACACACACAGTGACTCACAGCACACGCAAACATACACATGAGTGTGTGTTTCGTTTCTTTAGGCCTGACGTGAATTGTGCGACAAACGTCACCTGGGCAGGTCTGAGCGAGCACACAGAGACCACCGGCTGGAGGATTTGTGTCGTGATATTGTGATGTTATGATGCTCGGGGATATCAGACCCACTGGTGACACATCACATTCGCCAAAAGAATCAGACGAGTGCGACCTTGGTGTGGCCAACAATCCTTTGCTGAAGAGATCAGCCAGGCAGAGGCAGCTGAGGGTTAGGGGGCCATGAGTGCATATAGTGTGCTGGAGGAGGCTTTAGACAGCAGTTAAAGTAAGGCTTAGTCTAAACCTGAGAGCTCAACTTTATTTGGAAAACTTCACAACAAAGAAAGCTTTATGGTGATATCAACATGCAGGTTTAAATGAACTACAAGCAGACAAGAAATACTACAAAGGCACTGAAACTGTCTACACAGAGTCTTAAAAAATGCAAAGAAACACAAATAATTCTAAAGAGACACTAAAACAAATAAAATGACACTAAAAGTGACTACAAAGAGAACTGAATCAATTAGAGTCACAAAGTAACTACAAAGAGATCCAAAACAACTACAAAGATATGCAAAAAAGCTACAAAGAGTTGCAAAACAACTACAAAGAGATGCACAACTACAAAAAGATGCAACAAAACTAAAAAGTCACAAAGCAACTACAAAGAGTTGCAAGCAATTCTAAAGAGGCGTAAAACAAATGCAAAGACAGTAAAAGAAACTGCAAAGAGAATCAAAACCTCTACAAAGAGTCACAAAACAATTACAAATACATCCAAAATAAAACAAAATATTACAAAACAACTCTAAAACAACTACACAGTCATAAAACAACTACAAACTGAAAAGAGATGCAAAACAATTACAAATACATCCAAAATTATACAAAAAAGTCACAAAATAACTCCAAAACAACTACAATGACACTCAGAAAGAATCCAAAAACATGCAAAACAAATACAGAGATACAAAACAACTACAAAGAATTGCAAAAAGACAAAAAGTTGCAAAACTAAAAATAACTAGAGCAGCTAAACAACTACAAAAAAGATACAAAATAACTATAAAGTATTTGACTTATATGACACAGGCGATGTTAATTCCAATGGAAATGTAATATAATGTGTATTTTATGATTTTATTTTCTAAGAGAGAGCCCGGACACTCTTAGGAAGAAGCTCATTTCTGATCCTGTTCTTTCAGTCACTACCTAGACTTCGCGGCCATAGGTGAGGTTAGGAACATAGATGACCAGTAAATCAGCAGTTTCTCTTTTGCGCTTGGCTGTTCCTTCATCAAAACAGACTGGCACAGCATTCACATTCAGCCTCACTGCAGAAGCCACACTGTCAGTCGCCTTCTCCCTTTTTCTCTCACTCATGAGCAAGACCTCGTAATATTTGAGCACTTCCACTTGGAGCAGCAATTCATTCTCAACCCCGAGTGGGCAGACCAACCTTTTAGAGCTGGGATGAGAATCATGGCCTCAGCCTTAAGCCCCTGTCACATCTTGACAATTTAACCAGCATATGCCGACTCATCAAAATTTTTCTAAAACGCTAGCATACGCAGAATTGTGATGTTTTTTTTTTAAATTATGGATGTATACATAACGCATTAATAACTTATATAGAACAGTTCGATAACTTATAGATAACATACCAAAGAATGCTTAGTGTGTTGCTGGCATTCACAACTTATGCATAGTGTGTTGTAGCCTATTCGCGGTATCAACATGACCGTGGCAGCATCAACATCACCACCACACTGAAAAAAAAACTTGACAAAATGTCATAATTTCACAATTTATTTATTATTGGACTCAAACACAGGAAGAACAACAAAGCAGCTGACAAAAGCTTTAATTAATAACACAGAGGGAAAACCAATGCAACTAGCAAACACAAGCATGAAGCAACAACACAAGCCCTAGCAGCAACAGTTGCTAACAAAGGCTGTCACTACAAAGGGAAACTAAAGGCGAGTGGCTAAAGAGTCACTGAAACAGATCCAAGCAGAAAACAACACAGGTGCTAAGTGCCTAAGTGATAAGCAATGCTTACAGTCTCTGAAGTAATAAAAGATCGTATTCGGGCTCAAGCCTTGGAGTTACTGCAGGCAGAAAGTCTGAGGAATAATAATATCCAGGAATAATGGTGAGGGAGATCTGAAGGAGACAGAAGAAACTGAACGGTCTGGCCTCGGTGAGTTGTAGAGCAGGAGATAATATAGGAGGAGATGAGTAGTGGCAGGTGAGTCTGTAGATTTCTGTCAGCTGGAGGGAACTCCAGGAGCAGGTGAGGGAGCAAGAGAGCGAGAGCGTCGCTGAGATCTACTCTCAGCCAAGCCTCGCCATTATACAGTAGCTGGAAGTTAGAAACACGTTCAGTAAGTGCTGTGTCAAATATGTCTACATACAGCCAATATGCATTTAAGATAAGTTCGCTATAAGTTACTCGTAGGTTCAAAGCACGTTACTCATTATCTCGACGTATTTTGACTTATGAGTAACTTACAAGTAACGTGTGTCAACGATCACATAACTTACCCTCAACTTATGGCCCGGCCTGCGTATGCAGGACGTTAGAGCCATACGCTGGCATACGTCAGAAATTTTGTGCAAGCACAAAATTTTTCGAGAACCTCGCTGTACTACTACGTATAACAGTGTGCTTCAGTGACTTATACAAAGCTTACCAATAATGTACGCCAGCCTTGTAGCCAAATTTTTCCAACGCCGGCATATGTTGGCTAAATCGTTAAGGTGTGACAGGGGCTTTACAGGTGGTGGTTCTCACCCCAGCCGCTTCACACTCAGCTGTGAACTGCCCCAAAGAAGTCGTCAAAAAGGAAGAGTAATTTTTTTAACCTTTTTTTTTGTTTGATGACACTAACAAAAAAAAAAGTCATTTTCCTAAACTCTTTGATGATATCAAGAGTGTTGCAAGCGAATGTGAATGTTGTCCAGAAAGTGTAATTTGGATGTGGTAGTGTTGACTTCCAGCTCATCATTCCTGCAGAATCTGCTCTGAAACAGTAACACCTTGTTTATTTCTGATAGAGTGGATTGCGTTTCTGTAGTGTGAAACTGACTCATGCAGCTATATTTAGAGTTCATGACTGACATACAATAACATTTCCATAGGAGCTGAGGAAAGATGATTCGTATTTTGCCTGTGACTTCTCTGTAATCTATTTACAGAGAAACAGATTTTGTATATATTCATACGTGTTCATACATTTGTCTGAAGTGTTGTGGATCAGATAGAGTCCTCCTCACTCCTGTCTGATGGGAGGTCGGCTGACACTAATGTCTACCCAGAATGCATGGTGGTGCTTGTACACACTGGCAAGTTGCTGCTCATCCTCCCTGTCTGGTGTTGCCACGGAGACCACAGTTTGAGGAAGACACAAACACCTGCACAGCTGATAGTCATGTATTTCTCTGGGTTTGATATCACAGTGTGTATGCATGCGTGTGCATGTGCGTGTGTGTGTTTCACGTTTTAGACAGTTTAATACAAATCAGTCCATTAAATTACAGCATTTGTTTTTTTTTTCAAATTATAGTAGTAATTAGAAGGTTGATGTCTTCCTTTGATGCAATGATTTGGACTCAAGTCCAGTATTTTACTCTAGTGCTTAAAACACATAACCGACTCTGTATAATACAGAATCTGTCAAAATCAATCAAAATTCAACTGACGCCTAAATTTCCAGGTTCTATTCCAGTACTGTATGCAGGTCCCAACAACAAGTTTGAGGAAGGCTGATGGGAATTCAGAAAATTATTTCAAATGTAAAAGTGAAACAAGTGCACTTTCAAACTAGTCGAAAATTCTGTGTGTTAAAATGATTTTAATGTACATGGAGTCCCTCCCTCAAGAAATTAGTATCAGGAGATATAGCTGCCTCGTGATAAGACAGTCGCACTGAAGCACTTGAATCAATGGTGAGGTAATGAGACTAATGAAATATAGTCTGGTTAAAACAGTAGCATCGGCTTCTCCCTTGTATTCTCTCCAAAGGGTCACCACAGTGGACTAATCCACACTGATAATCTGGCAGAGATTTCACGCTGATGCAACTCTCCATGGTGAGAGGGGCTTGTGTCCCCACCTGGTATCAAACCAGAGACCTTTAACTTCTAAGGCGAATATTCAAACCACTGCACTACGGGAGACACTAGTCTGGTTGCAACAGTAAATTTGTTTAAATTTATTGTAGAAGTAGGAGGAAATCACAGTGTCCCTCACATCACTGGCTTGCTGTCAGCAAGTTGGACCAAACCAATGTGGAAAACGTAGGAACATGAGGGGCAAGTCCACTCAAATTTTAGAAGGGGGCCAGTGCTAGCCCAGGCCAGAAGTGGGCCAGTGCAGGACAGTGCAGGACAGTTAACTGTCTGGAGTCAATGGACAAATCACGTGAACCCAAATCACATGACATGGCTGCAAGACACAGCCTCGCTGAGTCTCCATTTCAACTTGTGTTGAAAGAGAAACTATCGTGTTGATAGGACAAGTAAAACCAGACTTATGATAAATATTTCACACCATGATTTGATTGATTCCATCCATTTTTATGTGGTCTATGCGGGTCTGGTGCAGAAATCACACCCCTTATCCTGCTGGTGAAAATATCCACCACATCAACCAATCAAAGCAGTTCATGGCATTTGGTTGCTAAGGAAGAGGGGGGAGTTTTGGGAGTGATGGCAGTGAAAGGGAGAGAGCGAGAGAGAGAGATGCTGAATTTTGAGATGGTAGAGATTTGTGACATAGTGAAGTGTCCCTGTGTGTTGCGGTGGACAGAACCTGTTTTTTGGAGTGTCACAAATAATTTTTGTCATCTTATTGTGACACTTGATTGTCTGGTAAATAGCTGTACAAAATAACACCTAAGACATTTCCTGCAATTTAATGTAAAAAGTTGATATAATTTTGTTTTTTGTGCTAAATGTGTACATCAGTTTTTAAATGTAAACTTTATATTTTCATCCTAAGTTGTAAAAATGGTTTGTTAAACATGTCTGTGATTTTTTAGACTAAAAAAAAAACACACAGCCTTTTTCCTTCTGGGATTTTATGTTTTTGTATGATTTTAGGTCCAGTATGTTAATACAGTTACACAGTGAGGCTGTGCTGAAAAATGCCACCAAACAAGGTAAGGTAAACAGTTTTTAAATTGAAATATAAAGTTCAAATCAAAAGTAGTCAAAAACAGCCAATTATACCCCAGAATCCATGAGGGTTAAGCATGTGTGGTCAATTTGCTGTTTAGGGCTTTCAAACATTTGCAATGTATTTTTGGGCTTGATTACAAACAGATACAAAAATTATTTCAAATAAACACAAAAAAAGCAATAAACTACAGCGAGTTGTGAGAACAACCATGAAAAACAGAAAGAGAAAAATGTCTGGGTTCGGGCTCCATTGTCTCATAGTCCGCTGATGCTTCCTTTTTGCTAAAATTTCACAAACCAGCCACCTGCAGCCTTTTATATATAAAATGCTAACGGCTACTAGCTACTTATTGACTCCAAAGGCCTTTACACATGGCCCTTAGGAACTTAATGGCTAAATGTAACCACCTCTCCAGTCATACAATAAGCCAACACTACAAGCTAACAGTTAACAGCTAACCAGTAATTATGAACAGAAGCCTTTGCATCACCCTGGAGGACTTATCATGTTGTTTAGCCATTAGCATAAGCTAGCACGCTGCCCTAGTACGGCACCCAGCTCGCCCTGTGGCGTGTTGGCATTTCAAAGCGGTAATTATTACAAACTGGTTGGCAAATGCTACTTAGCCTCGGCTGGGGGTCAGAGGAATTATGGGAGAGTGAGTCCCGAGAGTCAGAAGGGGGCGTGGCCGGCCGGCCACAGAGCACTTTGTTTTGGATAATGATAGATTTTAGCTAGAGGTCACTTCACTGCACGCTCACCTTTTAACACTCGCGAATTCTCCCCATTTCCTCACTCCTTCATCACCTCCTCCATCCTTTCCATCCCTCCTTCACTCTCTCTTCCTCCCCTCCCTCTTCTCCTCCTTGTTTACCACAAACATTTCCAGTAAACATAATAACAGAGGGCACCAACCTGTTGCTAGGCGACAATTACAGGAACAACAGCGACGCAGGGCAGAGATGACTGAGTGTTTGTGTGTGTGATGATCAACTCGCCGCAAAAGCAAGCGAGCAGGCAAACAAACAAACAGAAGAAGAAGAAACAAACCTTATGTTCATTTTGAAGGCAGATGAGCATTCATCAAGTTTTTTTTTCTTTTTTTGGCAGCTCTGAATCCTTCAAATGGGTTTCTCATCATTTTACATGTTCTGATTTGACATTTGGGTTGCAGATTGGTGTAGAAGATATAAAAAATCACTTTGAAGCATGAAGGAGGAATGAACAGATGGACATAAAACAAGCAAAAGAAATGTAAAATCAATAATGCGATGAGAAAAATGACCACAGGGAGACCCGAAATGCCTGTAAGGAGACAGAGTAGCTCACAGAAGTCTTCACCTACTTGGCGTTTTCACTATTTTTTGACCCCTAGACATCAAAGTAAAATGTTGTGTTCAGCTGTAGTCACATGGCTCACACATAATGTTCACACAAGTTTTTATATGATGGCTGTTACACAATGACACAGAGATAGCTGGATGACATTCATAAGTTAGGATATAAGATACAGGGACCATAGTTAGAGAAAAGATGAACACATGTTGCAGGGCTGAACAGATCAGGGGTGGAATGTTGAGCAGAGGCACAGTGAGGCAGAGCGGGTGACTCGATGTGCGGCCAGCAGGTTGCTGGCTTTGCAGAGCAGTGGGAGAACTTCAGCCGAACTGAGCAGAGCACAGATGTGGCAACCTAAAGTACAGAGTGAAATCTGGAGCACAGTAGCTGACTCAGGCCAGTTTTAGACCCGAGGAGCAGAGCTGAGGAGGTGAAGGGCTGCAGACTGCGGTGGAGCAGCAGAGAAGGGAACGAGAGCGCCAGTGAAGTGGAGACACTGTTCTACTTTTATAACAATTCATTTATTAAATTGTTTCTTATTTTGCTGCAGCAGCTGTGTGAAGAAATTTAAAATGTGGGCGATAATCTGCTCAATCTGTTTCACAGTGAGTGCTCCGTTGTTTTGTTGTTTTTTTTTAATTCTTTCTTTATTTCAGTGTAACTAAAACAACATGTTATCCAAAATTAGTTCTAACTTTTCAGTAATGTTCTTCTTCTACATTGGATAAATTATCTTCATTGCCTTTTTTGTTCGGTCTAATAGTTAGAAATATTAGATGAAAATTAACAATCCAACTTCAAAAAATGACCTGTTTGCCATTGCTGCTGCTGTTTCAGGATGGGGTCAAAATGACACCCCCTGGTGTATAAAAACATAAAACCACATATTTTGCACCAGTTTTTCAAGTGAACTTAAATATTGGAACAAAATATTTTTAACTAAAATCAAAAATGTCATAGTTGGTTCCCCCTGCTTGCAATGACTGTAATAAACCCACCAGATTTCTTCTTTCTTCATTGGTTATGCTTTTCCAGAATTTTACCACAAGATCTTTTTAACACAAGATTATAGACTCTAGGGTATAATTGGTCTTATTTGACTCTTTTTGATTTTACTTTAATATTTCACCCTAAAGACTGTTTACCTCACCTTGTTTGGTGTCATTTTTTCAGCAGAGCCTCACTGTGTAACTGATTATTATTTTTTCATTGTGACATACTGTAAAGTTACACACTGGACCAAAAATCACACTAAAAACATAAAATCCTACTAGGAAAAAGTTTAATATTTTTCACCCTGAAAATCACAAACATGTTTGACGAACCGTTTTTATAAATTAGAATGAAACTAGAAAGTGGAAATTTCAAAAACTTGACTCTCTAAAAATCAGTGTTTGTCCACCACAACACACAGGGACACATCACAATGTCACAAATCTCTCACATCTCAAAACTCACTTCATTACTCTTCCTTAGCAACCAAATGCTGTAAAATGTTTTGATTGGTTGATTTGGTGCATTTTTTCACCAATAGGAAAAGGGTTTTCTTTTTTTTTTAATACAAGCACTCTCCTTTTAATGTCAAACACATAAAAGCACAGAAAAATCGTGGAGTAAATTATCAGAGGTCTGGTTTTGCTTGGTCTATCTGTATGATTTAAAAACAGGTTTACAGTTTGAAGTCCACACTTTCAACACAAGCTGAAACGGAGACTCAGCAAAACAGCATCTTGCATCTACATCAAGCAATTTTCCGTCATGTGATTTGTCAACTCCAGAGGGTTAAGATCTGGTGATTACAGTAAGTTGGTCAGTCCAAAACCTTACATTTCCCCCCTGATGACGTCCTTTGTTACTGTGACAGTGTGTTTTGGATCATTCTGTTGTAGCATAATAATAATAATAATACTCACAATTACTTTGGATGCATTTCTCCATAAACTGGAAGGCAATTTACTGCTGCCATCATGAGTTATACCATCTGTAAAAATGGTTGAGTCTGTCCCATAAGTAGTTATGCAAACCCAAGCCATAACACAACCTCCACCATGCTCTACAGATGCGATTGTATGGTTAGGATCCCGGCCAGATCCTTTTTTTCTCTAACTTTGTCCGTACTTGTGGCTCACCTGTTTATTTTTTTAACCCCTGATGAGTGGTTTGGATCATGCAGTGTGACCTCTGTGTCTTCTTAGAGCAGTGGACTGTGATATTTCCATCCCTGCTCTTTGGAAGTTGTTCTTGATGTCACAATCTGTTGTTTTCAGGTCTTCTTTACTGCTCTGACCATTTTCCTTGGATGACCAGACTGATGCCTAATAAATACCTCTGATGGAGTTCCCTCCTTTTCTCAGCTTTGCAATGACGTGCTTTTCTCTCATAGACAGCTCCCCGGCCTTCACCTTGGTTTACCCTTCCTAACTACAACTATAGGCTGCACAAGTCAAAGTCAAAGATTAAATTGAGATAGATCTCCAGGGCTACTTAATGGTTAAACAGTTGATCTTATATGACACACCTGGGTAAAACGAAACACCTACCACTTGTTATGTTCCAATACTTATGCTCACTTGAAAGCTTTGGTGGTTCCATATAAATGCGTGATGATTCTGCTTCTCGTATTCATCTTCTGAGCCCCACTATTCCAATATTTCTGCAGGGTGCTCTGTCTCTGAGAGAATAATTGATCTGACTTTCTGCATGCCATGGAGCTGACCGTACCCTCATCTTCTCAGTGTTTCAACTTCTCCTCTATATTTTAAAGGCCTGAAAAATGAATGAGAAACTTTCATGGGGTGTATTTCTGTGACAACGTGACAACACAAATCATGGAACATTATTACTGGAGCAAATTGCAGGGAGGGGGGTCTTTGGTGCAGAAACAACAACTTTGAGGGGAAATCGATTCATAAATCAGCGGACAAATAAGGTGGAGTGTGTCAACCTGTCAGCCTCCCACAGACAAATAAAGGTTCGGAAAAAAAAAAAAAGATTATGTTAAGTTGAAGTGTGCCATCTGGGAGCTCAGAGGTTTCAGCTCAATCTAGCAAGCAGCTGAAGGAATGTGTGTGTGTGTTTGTATGGCTGCGCTTTCAGAGGGCACGTTGACAGCTTCAGTCTTCATCATGTGTTTGTGTGCATGTGTGCGTGTGTGTGTGTGTGTAGTGTAAGTGTGAGAGCAAGTTGTTCAGTGATCCTTAAAAATCTCCCTCATGTAAATTGATAGCACACTTTCTATATAGTGCACGTTTCCTATGTGTGTAGGTGTGTGTGTGTGTGTGTATGTGTGTGGCCTAGTGTGTGGCCTGTGTAAGTTAAGAAGTGGCCTTCGTAACCTTTGACCTCCGCCATCAGCTTCAGTCTAACCAGATGCTGCAAACCCCCTTTTTTTGGTGTATATTCTTTTGGACTGACATTCAGTGTTCCACTGCTGCAAATAAATACATGAATATTCATGACATTCTGTAGTGAATAATCAGCATCATGTTACACAAAACAACATATTACAGTAAATGACTGTTCAGTTCTGTATCTTATAAAACCAAGTGAAAAACAGCACACACACATTTCACGTAAATTTTCTTCTTCTTCTTCTTCTGCCTGGCAGCTCCATCCTCAACATCCTTTTTCCCAGTATATCCACTATCCCTCCTCTGAACGTGTCTCCAAACTTCTCAACATGAGCTGTCCCTCTGATGTACTCATTTCTAATCCTCTCCATCCTGGTCACTCCCTGAGAAAATCACAGCATCTTCAACTCTGCCACCTCCAGCTCCGCCTCCTTTTTGTCAGTGCCACCGTCTCCAAGCCATACATCACAGCAGGTCTCGCTACTCTCCTGTAAACCTTCCCTTTCACTCTTGCTGCTATCCTTCTTTCATAAAGCACTCCTGATTCTCAGCTTTCATAGTCTGTGGGTTTTGTTTTTTTTCCCAGGATGTGTAGTTTCTTATTGCAGTCACTGAGTCATGTATTTTTTCATTATCTATGTCATGAAGTTTTGATGATAGTTCAGTTTCCTGAGTTCTTTGTTTAGTTCTTGTACTTTCTGTTTAATTTTGCAGTCCTCCTTGTCCTGTACTTTGTATTTAATTTTCCTTCTTGTCTGTCTTAGCAAAGTTTGGCAATGGCCCTTTTCCAGAATCAAGCAAAAATCATAAAGGCATGGTTAGATGAGCTCAGTGTGCAAGAACTTGACCGGCCTGCACAAAGCCCTGACCTCAACCCCGTCCAACACCTTTGGGATAAACTAGAATGGAGGCCAAGAGCCAGGGCCTCTCATCCAACACCAGTGTCTGACCTCTCAAATGCTCCTCTGAACGAATGGGCTAAAACGTCCACAGACACGCTCCACAATCTTGTAGAAAACTTTCCCAGAAGCTGTTAGAGACCAACTTCTGTGGTTTTAGAATAGGATGCCCTAAAAGCTCCTGTTGGTGTAATGTAGAGGTGACCCATTACCTTTGTCCACACAGTGCAGATGTCAGTGACTACTCATCAGTATTCTAAAAAATTGGCTACACATACGGAGTGGCGTTAATTACATTGGCAAATGTACAAGCCACTATTATCATTTTTTGCCTGCTCAGTTTTCTTCTCAAATATTTGCTCACTGAACATTGAAAAAAATAATCATGTACACCCCAATTAAGTTATTCTTATTAATAGCTTGTATTTGCTCTATGAAGCATTAATAAACCCTGTACTAAATGGCGCCTCATCAGAGAGGCTCTGAGGTTTGGATGAAGACCAACAACCGACAGGCAACAAACAAATAAACATTAAAGCACTGAAGCAGTAGTGATGACTGATGCTTCCTCTGCTGTATGTGATCCACTTGCTGTAATAGACTCTCAAGCCTCAGTTTGGACTAAATAGTGAACATTGTGTGTGATGAACTGTGTGGGATCGATGCAGCTGATGCGTTCTCTTCCTTTAATGACTCGGGAAGACATTTATTAAAGGCAGCGGGCAGGAAATCGATCCTAACCAGGCTGCAACCACATTACTGCTTCACCCACGCGTGTGTGTATGCGTGTGTACTGACCATATATATAATATGAACTGAACAGGCTGCAGTGGCTGCTACATTATCTTTTGCTGCATTCAGTGGCAAGTAAAAGGTGGGAGGTTTTGCTTTTTTGGCCATAAAACAGCAGGATAAGCAGAAGAAGATGGATGGATGGATGGATGGATGGATGGATGGTCAACAACATCAGTAATAATAATAACAGTTTCACTTTCCCATTCCGCTCTCTTTTCCCCAAAGCGGACCGGGGTGTCCTTGGGGGCCATAGTGGCTCAGTGTGTTGGAGGACTCGTTTCAGGCTCAGGATGGTTGCTGAAGTCCGCCGGCTCAAGACCCACACTGAACTCATATGTGGAGGTGGATTAGAGGCCCGAGAGATGTCAGCATCTGTCATCAGAAACTGAGTCTAACGTACATAATTATGCTTTTAATAGTGTAAAATCACTCATGGATAATCACTGTGTTTCTGTTCACTTACAGTGTTACAGTGTTAGCGGGTCCCCTTCCACAGGAGTTACCATGCTGTGCAGCCATGTTTCTACAGTAGCTCAGAATGGACAAGGAGACTCCAATACTGGCTTTCACATTCCCGATAATGCTATTGCAGTGCAATACAGCTATCATTACTCATCGGCTATAATCCATTACTTTTGTGGTATAAAAGTGAACTTCTAATTCCTAAATCTTATTTAGTTTTAACTGCATTTTTAATTCCCCATTATGTCAACATTCATGAATCGCTGCTGTAGATGGCACCACTTAACACACATCTTCTTCTTTCTTTACCTGCTCCCGTTAGGGGTCGCCACAGCAGATCATGTATCATGAATCCGCAGCTGGATTTCGCCAAGAACCCTCTGCATTTACCCGGGCTTGGGACCGGCGCTAAGGGTACACTTGTGGTGGCTGGGTTTGCCCCTGTGGCTGGGTTAACCACTTAACACACTGCTCCTTTGACACACATACACACACACACACACAGGGAAAAACACACTTCGGACCATCGTGTCACTTTTTGATCATTTTGTGCCACTTTGTGTCTCTCTCTTTGTTGTTTTGAAGTCTTTTTGTGTCACATTAAGATCCGTTTTTAGTGATTTTCATTCAGGTTTTGAGTGTTTAAATTAATTTTATGTGTCATTGTGGTCATTTCTTGGAAACATTCTCTTTTCTCTGTCATTTTATGTTTGTTTTGCATCACTCAGTGCTCACTGTGGTCTTCTATTCCCTTCTATTTTTATGGTTCTTGGTAACTTAATGGAAAGTCAAATGGGGTTCTGTCCCAGGAGATTTATGTAGATGTTACAATTCAGACACAGATTTGCATGAAACATGACCCGAATATGTACATATAAGTATTTATTTGCTTGTGAGTATACATCGTGGAGCAAACAACACTCACTAGCTGGTCTTGGACTTCCTTGAGTCAGTGCTCGGTAATACCATGTCTCCTGAAGGCAGCACACAAACAACAGCAAACACTGTTACAAAAACATGCCTGATAGCAAACGCAGCAGCTAGATGAGACAAGTGTGTGTGTGTGTGTGTGTGTGTATGTGTGTGTGTGTGTTTTCTTGAAAGACACTTAGACTCTGCAGTAAACACTCATCTCTTATTAACACACCACATCTCTAAAACAT
>VUQH01006445.1:3344-15994 GCA_015106775.1 Etroplus canarensis | reverse complement strand
AACCAAGCCCATTAAAAAAAAAAAAAAATGCCACTTCTCGGCACCACCCTGTGACCCAGCCTCACCCGGCAGCGTCGCCACTCCGCCGGCTAGCCTCACAGCACTGACGCCGTGAAGCAAAGCCTCCCTAACAGACCCAGCTCCGCCTGCACCGAGGCTGCCGCAGCCTGTGAACATGGCTGTCACTGTCATCCTGCTGACACCGCTGCACTAAAGCGCTCCTTCCGCGGGCACGGCCGTTTCATGCTAACAATATGCGCGTTTTGCCACCGAGCGGACTCGCATCAGAAGCGCAGACTTAGCGGAAAACCAGAGCAGGGTTAGCTTTCTCCCCCCCCGCCACCACCACCGAACGTGTCGACCTCTTTCCTCCGGCCGGACTCAGAGAGGAGAACCCGCCCTCTCTGCCGCCCCTGCCAGCCGGATTTCGCCCGCACCGTGACCGCGGGCGTCGCAAACCGAGCGGGGGAGGCTCTTACTCGTAGGGCTGGTCTTCACAAAATCATCTCTGGCGGCTCACAATCCAAACCCCGGAGCCGGAGCGGCCCTGTCCGTCGTAGCTCGCCCCTTCTCGCCGACGGAGGAGGTCGCCTAGCTCAGCTACTGGTTACGGCAGATCCGCCCACAAGCCACGCTCCGTACGTACCGGCCGCCAGCCCGGCTCCGCGCGCTAACGGCGTGTTCTGACCGGGAGGGGAGCCGCGTCAGCGCCGCGGGGACACGTTCGGGACACGTTCGGGTGACTTCGCGGCTAAAAGTCAGCTAGTTTGTGTGCGAGCGTCACGTCACACACATGAATTATTGAAGTTTCTCATTGTTGGCTTTTTAACTCGCAGGTTTACCGTGTTCCTCCTGAGGCCCCGGAGCAGCCGGCTGCTGTCTGTCCACTTTACATGTAACAAAAGATGTGAGAGGTCTCCATAGTAACCTTTGTTAGCCCCAAACTGAGCGCGCTACAGGATAAATACCAGTTGGACTACAGCGCCACCCCGTGGACGTACTGATACTCCCATCTGCCACATGGAGCTGCTTCCGCTCGGCTGGGAAGGCTTTCTGCAGGATTTTGGAATGTGTCTGTGGGGATTTTTGCGCATCCGCCCAGCATTTGTGAGGCCAGATGTTGGATAAGAAGGTCTGGCTCGCAGTCTCCATTCTCCCAAAGGTGTTAAAAGGGGTTGAGGTCAGGGCTACGTGTGGGCCAGTGTAGTTCTTCCACACCAAACTCATCAAGCCATGCCTTTATGGACCACGCTCTGTGCACTGGGAGTACAGTCATGAGGAAAGAGAAAAATCCTTTTCCCAACCTGCCTCCACAGAGTGTCATTTTACATCAGTACACCCAAAACACTCAAATACGCTATATGGACAAAAGTATTGCACCACCTACACATAATACCTACAGGTGCTAGCATGACTTCCCATTCTAAAATCCAATGGCATTAATAAGAAGTTGGTTTCCCTTTGAAGTTGTAAGAGCTTCCACTCTTCTGGAAACAATTTCTACAAGATATTGGAGTGCGTTTGTGGGGTTTTTTGTCCATTCATCCAGAAGCGCATTTGTGAGGTCAGACACTGATTCTGGCTGAAACAGCCTGGCTCACAGTCTGTCTTTAGGGTTCATCCTAAAAGTATTGGATGGGGTTGAGGTCAAGGCTCTGTATGGACCAGTCAAGTTCTTCCACACCAAACTCATCCAACCATGTCTTTGTGGAGCTTTCTTTGTGCACTGGGACACCGTTATGCTGGAATGGAAAAGGGCCTTCCCCGAACAGTACCCACAAAGCTGGAAGCATAGAATTGTCCAAAATATCTTGGTAAGCTGAAGCATTATTTCTTTTCATTGGGACTAAGGGGCCCAGGCCAGGCCCAGAAAAACAACCACATAGCATTATCCCTCCTCCAGCAAACTTTACAGTTGGTGCAGTCAGGCAGGCAACGTTCTCCTGGCATTCACCAAACCCAGACTTGTCCACCACACTTAGGGTGACCAGGTATCCCTTGTCATGTGTGACTGCACTGCATTTTTATCTTTGTTCCACATCTTGAGACAATGTCTCATGTTTGGATTGGCTCTGGTTTTCAAAAGTCAACATGGTAAGACAGAACTTTTCCCAGAAGTCTGTGAAGAAAGTTTGTCATCGCCATCTGCTGCCTGGGCTACACCAGAGGTTACAACCTGCAGGTCACCACAAAGTCACGACCCTCCAGATTTTCATGGGCTATGAGGAAGATTGCTACAAATAAAAGGAAATCCAGCCACAATAATAGGGTGAAACGTGTTTCTGTCAGTCACAAGAAGCCTGTAGCTCAAAAACATGTTGCTAGCTGCCTCCCCACTGAAACCTAAATGATTACTGAACCAAACACCTGCTGAAGTAACATTTTTAATGTCCACTGTGATCAAAAGGACAACCAAGACACTTGGGAAGGCTGCATTCAAATGAGACGTTCTTCGCATGCTAAATGCCTCTCAGAATCAGTAAGCTGTCCTACAGCGTCCCACACAAACACCCTCAGCACTCAGCAGCCCCGCTCTTTAACTCCACGTGGTCTGCCACTCTACGGCTGACTTTGAGCCCTCGTGCAGTATCATCAAAATGTCTGATTGGCAACAGCGAGCCCAAACACACCGCTACCTGGCTAGAAAAACACTAGGCTGCAGCTCAGGAGAGTGAGTTGGCTTCCAGTCCAGCGGTCGGTGGTTCGATTCCCAGCTATCCCAGTCGACATGCAAGACAGAACTCCAGGTTGCATCTGATGCATCGGAGGGTGAATGCGTGTGCATGGTAGACGAATGTGCTTAAAGGGTGAATGGGTCCAGTCCATGGGGCCTCAACATTATCATTATATTAATCATCTTGACAGAGAGCAGACAGCAGCCAACATCCAAAGGACTTTGAAATGTCCTTCAGGAAGACATTCCTGAAGACTGATGAAAGAAATGACAGGAAGCTTGGGAAGAGTTCAGGCTGTGCAGAAGGATAAGGGTGCTCATGCCAAATACTGACTTTCAAGCTCATTAGAAATGTACAAACTCTGTTTTGGCTCTGTGTGTTGCATTTCCCTTCATGTTTCCACGTGTTTCAGTAAGTCCTTGGACCTACTTCCTGTTTTCCGAGGAAAAAAAAAATCAGCAGCCAGCTCAAGATTTTCACACAGCTCCGTACCTTTCCACTCTTCCGGATTCTCTTTTTCCCTCATTCATCTTCTCACTCAGTACATTTCCACCTCCGTCTTTACTCACCCAGACCTGCTGCACATCCTTTTCAGCTCGCTTCTCTGTCCTGCTCTACGTTACTCAGCTACGCTGGCCTGCATGCATGTGTGTAGATTACCACGGAAAGGGGAGTTCCTTGAACGCAGCAGTGTTGGTGCTGCCTGTACTGCTTGTTCACAGTGAGGGAAAAAAAGTCAACAGCTTGAAAACGGCACCAAGAGACACTGGAGTGGATCAGAACTCAGGTTTATTGATTACTTCACCAAATGCTTAGAAGATTACATCACAATATTATGTATAGAACCGTAGAGCACTTTCATTTCTATGTATCTTACATTGAAAACTTTACAGTCCGCATTTTTTCCCCATGTACTGTATATATTTATATATATTTATATATTCCCTAGCTTTAGGGAAGTAGACATCCATAGTTGCGAGGGAAGGAATGCTTTTCAAAAATATTTAAATGCACTTTAAATAATTACATACATCCTCCTTTTAAAAAAAAAAAAGGCATGGAACAAACCAGAAATGATCCAGGATGCTGAGATGCGAGTTTTGGTTTCACTCTAATGTGGAAAAGGGTCAACACTGAATCCAGTGTGAGTCGTTACACCGCGCGGTGTTGATACGTGAGCAAACTGTCCGAAACGAAGACAGACGACCGCCGTCTAGTCTTAGAGGCCCAACTGATGGATGGGTGGAGGCGTTCGTGAGCCCGCGGCGAAGCCGGGACGAGTCGACCCCAGCGTAAGGCCGACCGGGTCAACACGAGCAGGAATGCCTGGCAGAGGGGAGGAGTCTGTGCATCACCCAGCCTTACACTGTAAACCATCAATTATCCAAACGTAAACTAAAGAAAGTGAGCAAAATAAATAGTAAAATCTCACTGACAGGCAGGAGATGATCAACGCGGTGGGACGGCTGTGTCACAGAGAGCAGAGACGCTCCAATCCAACATCTCTGATAGTGTTGTAAGAGGTGCAGATAGTTTACTCCTGCAGCTGTGAGGCTCGGCCTCCGACAGCCTGCTAGATATCGCCACAGCTGTGAGAGGTAAGTAATGCTTTCAGATTGACATTGACACAGGGAGCATGTTGCGATTAGGTCATCCTTTTCTATCAGGCACAGGTGGCCAAGAGGGCAAAAGCAAGGAAATCCACGTCAGTGGGATCGTTCATTTACTTTCAGCTCGTAGATGTACTTCTGTTTGTGTGAAAGTCTTTAAAAATTAAGAAAAAACATCCAAATCTGTTACAGGGTTTGCAACGATATCAATAAATTATTTGTTTACAGGTGTTTTGAGCTGGGTCAGGGGGATGATGAATGACTACAGTCAGCAGAGAGCGCTGGTCACAGTGCTGTTCATCCCCGAGATAATTAAGAGGCGGTGGGACAGGGCGACGGTCTTTCTATACCTGCTGAGTGCAGCAGCAAAACAGAACACTTAATGCAAAGTCCTGATGGAAAAGCTACAGTCTTTGGCCCTCCTCTGGGCTACGTCAGACCACAGGGGGGGGGGGGGACAAAGTTTCTCAGGTGTTGCGTCCACCTTCTGGCCGCCCGTCTCCGCACCCCACCCACGCTCTAGGACGCGGGAGTCCGGGCGGGCGCCCCCTCCGGATGAGCAGCAGCGATGTGGAAGACGGAGCCGATGCGCAGGAAGAAGCGCCTGAGGACGGCCCGCAGCTCTGGGATCAGGTCGAACTGCATCATTTCGCACAGGTGGGGGTAGTAGCACGAAGCGTGGGGCTTGAACTGGAACAGAGGAAAAGGACAGACTCCGTTAAAAACCAGCGCATTTGGAAATGTCCCGACTATACTAAGCAAATAAGGGAGGGACGGCTGCTTTGCCACAGCAGGGCGTTTAATAACATGTCGACAGTGATGCATGTCTGATGTTTTTTTTTTTACTGCTTTTAAGGGTAATTTAACTGAATTATGAAACTGCATTTGGGCACATGAAAACAACTTGAAGCTTTGTTTTAGCAACTTTCCCAAAACTCCCAGCAGGGCTTGCACAAGAGGACGGTGCCGGCCAGTCCACTTTAACAATACTGCTCTAATTTTTGTTGATGCAGTGGTTTTGTCGGGTGGCCAATGTTTCTTGTTGCTACTAGCTGCACGCTGGGTTGTTTTCTAACTAAAAGGTTCTGGTTTTGACCTAAAGTGACCTGGAAAGATACCCTGAGTCAAGGGCTGCCATGAATCATCTGTGAATCACACTCTCTCTCTCTCTCAAAGCATGATTCATATGCGACAGTAAATAAATAAACTTGCACCGATATTTTAGTTAAGGGATGCACCGAATGGGAAGGTTAAAATAAAAAATTTGCACGATGCTGATATGGAGTACGTTGTTTTTGCCGTTATTCGATTCGCCATTTGTTCCAGGGAAACAATAATTTAAAAAATAATACGGAGCTCACCCGGCTCACGAGCATCGTCACAATTCACAGGTTATTGAAATGTGTGAAGCACAGAAGGGAGGTGACAAGTTTTCTTGTCACTGGTTGGCTCCGTTTCACAAACTCATGAGAATTAAAATCCACTGAGAAGTCAAAGAGGCTCCATATCCAGGACAAACTCATGGCGTTCAGATGGCAGAGGGGCACACGCAAACACTCCCTCTTTTACTTTGGTAGCAGCGATGGGTGGCGTGTGCTCAGGGCAGGGACTTCATCAACACAAGCCGCGCTTGCTGCTAATTTATCATACTGCAATCCCCAATCCCCATCACGAGCGAGGTTCGACAGTTTCCCCCGCGCCTCTCGGTGAAGGGTAGACGAGCGCGAGCAAGTCCCGGACATCTAAGTGCATCCACCCACAGAACTGAGAGAGAGCCATCAGGCCGCCGATCCTTTCCACGTCTGGACCGGGTGAGGTTCCCTCTGCTGTGAGCTACAAACACTGCAGTCCAGACCAACTGGACTGAGGAGTAGTGAGTCTTGTGGAAATGGAAAGGTGCCCATAAAACGACAAATACGACCCAGTAGGTGACCGCTGTGCCCAAGTTTCACTAAAATCGGACCATCAATCTCAGATGGACGCCTTCCCGCTGCATTACCTCACCGGTCCGTTGAAAAAATTAGCTTAAAATAAAGCACCTGCTTTAAAGTCTCATCTCTTCAAACCATTTTTAAACAGACTTGCAAAATTGATTTTATTTAATCTAAAGGGCTGATATCAGCCAACGCGTCACTAATTTTCACTCCCTGGTGGTTGGAAATCATCCGATATCCACTTCACAAGCATCTCTGCCATCGTTCCTTCTCTAAGTTTAGTCCTGGGTCATGGCGGGACATGTTTGTAAAATAGCTCTAAAATGTCCTGCACTCACACCATGGATGTTCAGCTGCGACGCAATCATGCTAAAAAGCTGAGGAATGTTTGCAGCACCTTGTTGAATCTATGCAATAAACTGAGGTGGTAAAAGGCGGTCCTAACAATGTGTACCTAATGAAATAGCCACGAGCGTGTTTAAACAGATAAATATTTTGCCCAGCCGTAGCTGTTACTGCTGTATAGTTGGAGGTATGCTCCGTTTGTGCGTTCCTGCCTTGTCATCGGGCAGCCGTAGCGTCCTGGTGAGCAGCAGCATCAGCAGGCTGTTCCAAGCCTCTCTGTGGCTCTCTGAGGTCAGACTGATGAAGTAGCCCAGAGCTTCACTGCACACCCTGAGAGAGATGAAACACACAAACACGATTACGACAGGCACAAATCTGTCCGTATCAGCACTGCGTCACTAAAGCGCTCATCATCCTGCACCATCTTTATCACCGAGGCAGTTATTTAATGATCAACACCTCACATACGTGTTCCTGATGTAATACATGAGTCAGTGGCTGCGGTGACAAACAACAAGGTGATTTGTACCAGGCTTCAGCATGCCAATATATTGCACAAAACAGTACATTCATAAATTCATAATGAGGTATGAGCCATGTGTCAAAACACAGGAACAAACAGCAGCGCTGCCCTTTCTGCAAATGACACACTTGGGGCTTATTTATCTAAGGTTTAACATTTAACTGGCAACGACACACTGGAAACGCCGTGAGGGAGCGCAGATGGGTGCTTCACTCACAGCAGCAGGCGTGTCTGGATGTCAGGCCACGAGTCCTGCAGCTGAGGGTCTGAGTACATCCTGAACAAGATCCTGAGGCTGCAGGCAAGACTGCTGGTCTCCTGCTTCAGCAGGTTGGGCTTGGATTTCCCCTTAAATCCTGCGAGCAGCACAGAAATACAGTTACCGTTAGAAGCAACAACAAAGGGCACCGTGTGACATACAATATACCCTTTAACATCCTCTGTTCATTCCAGCCAGGGACTTTTTGTTGCTTATTGCACTTCTCTCTCTCCACTGCCTTTACTTTCTGTATGCTGAGTATCAAAAAAAAGTAAAGAAAGCAAAAACAATAACCTCGCAGAGGCCATATCATTCCTTTTCTCTTCCCATTTTTACTGAGATTCCTCTGCCATTCACTCTAACAAAGGAAAAAATATTCTCTCTGAAAAAGTGCAAGTGTGTGAAAAACACACAGAACAGTATAGACTCTCCCTGTGTATGTACCTGCCCTCCAGAGTGCCGTCCTTTGTTCATTGTTGGAGTTGAAGTCCTTGGCGAAGGTGTGTGACTCCAGCAGACAGTCCAGCAACTTGAAGAGGTGTGCAGATGTCATGTATCTGTACATACCCTGATCTGGACCCGACTCGCCTCCGTCAGCCTCTGACTCCTCCAGAGCATCTCGCTGGCAGGAGAAAAGTTTAAAATGACTTTAGTTAAGTCTAGAGATTTTGAGAGAGACGCAATCTCTCCAGTGTGTGCTCTGGTCTGCCCCTGGACCACCTCCTCCTCATGCCCAAAACACTAAGAGGTAACCAAGAGCCAACCTGGTCAGATGCCTGAACCACCTCAACTGGCTCCTCTCGATTTGGAGGAGTAAAGCTCCTGTCACACCTTGACGATTTAACCAGCGTATGCTGACGTATAAAAAAAATTTGGCGAATACGCTGGAATAAGTTATTGGTAAGTTTTGTCTAAGTTAAGAGCACGCTGAAGCATGCTGGTATACGTCGTAGTACGGCAAGGTTGCTGAAAATTTTTGAGCATGCACAAAATTTCCAATGTACGCCAGCGTATGGCTCATACATGCCGCATGCATGGGCCATAAGATACGCGATCGTTGACGCACGTTCACACATTACTTGTAAGTTACTCATAGGTAGAAATACGTGGAAATAATGTCTAGTGTACCCAAAACTTATTTCTAACCTATGAGTAATGTGCTTTGAACCTATGTGTAACTTACAGTGAACTTATCTCCAACACATATTGACGCAGTTGACGTGTTCTAAATGACCACAGCACTTACTGAACGTGTTTCTAACTTACAGCTATCGTATAATGGCGTATTGGCTGAGGGTAGGTGTCGGCCACGGACGCAGCTAATGATGCCTGAGAGGTGTTGGAACCTGCTTTAGCTTCATCACAGGGTGAGCGTGATGGGGGGTGTGGGTAATGATTGTTCCTCCACGCGTGTCCACGTCCATGGCCAGGAGACTTCTTGATAGCATTCTTCGTGGTTTTCTTTGCATGACGGTGATGTTGTACTGTGAGTAGGCTACAAGTTGTGAATGTCGGCAACCCGCTAAACATTCTTTGGTATAAGTTATCTATAAGTTGTCGAAACTTCATAAGTTACTAATGTGTTATATATACACGTCTATAATTTATAAAAAAAAACCCACATCATAGTTCTGTGTATGCCAGCGATTTTAAGAAATTCTGCTACGTCGGCATACGCTGGTTGTATCGTCAAGGTGTGACAGGGCAATAAGCAAACTCTCAACAGACAAACCAACCAAAACCATAACCTCCTTGGTAGAAGTAAAAACTGTCTATTTGACCCAAAGCAATAGGCCAGCCAAACAAATAAACTAATGAGGTACTAGTTTTTGTGCCGCCCCTGCAACAAGTGTCTGCCTTAAGAACGAGCTGACAGTCACAATCACCCCTCCTGCCCTATAATTCAGCTCAGTGCATGGCATTTCAAGAAAAGGTACACAGTATGGAGAACGCAGCGTACGGCTTCACAATCCCATTTCTTTAGTTCTTTATTCACAGTTTCAGCCCATTTTCTCCAACTACAAATAAAACTGATTGTAAATAAAAGCACTGTTGATACGCCTGCCTGTACCTGTGCGGCAGCCATATTCTCAGCATCCTCCTTCTTGCTGGTTGCTGGGTAGAACACGATGTTGTCGACGGTCTGGATTAGTTCAAGCTGTACAACACATTTAATGAGCAGGCCTGCAAACAGCCTCTGGTCTGAAACTCCTGCAGCAGAGGAAAACAGAACAAAGGAGAGCAACTGTAGTCCAGCTTCACTGGGAGAAAAGTGGGATGTTTGTCATTCTGCCCTTATCTGTTTTACATTTCACTCTGCGCCGGATGCTGAAGTCTGTGTGCGCGCTTGTGTACTCACTAGCATTGGGCCTGCCCTTCCAGGTATCGTCGCTGGACATCTGGCTGTGTCCTCTCTCAGACAGAGCTCTGTCGTAGCTGCTCTGGGACTGACTGTCGAAATCAGCATCCTGCAGCCGCAAAACACAGCATGGACATAATCATGTTGGTGTCTGATACAGTGGAAAGGGTGTGAGAAAGGAAAGCCTGCCCCCCCCCCCATTATTGGTTAAAATGTAGACAGTCGTGGCCCAGACTAAGTATGAAGCATGTGCAGAGCTGCTGTTGTGCATAATTAGTGTTTAGTCACAGGGTGGATTTGTTGGGGTTTTTTTCTTACAAAGTGCTTTCCATCAGCTGCTTCCTCATCCTGTCCAGCCGGTCGCCAAGTCAACAAACTGGTGTGAAAAGCAAACACAACAGCAGATTGGGAATCAGGTGCTGTAAAAACTTGTCACAGTCATGTCAAAGCACAAAGGCAGCAGTAACTTTTACACACAACAGCTCTTGAATTCCCATTCACTCAGCTGTGGGGTTTGATACGTTAAATTTACACAGCAACTATTTGAATTGATGCCACTGAATGAAATTACGGAGGCTCAGTACGCACGCTTGAGGGCTGGTGTTTTGGAAGATCTCCAGCATACAGGAGCATGTGATGTCCCACACCTCGGGGCTAAACTTCTCCCCGCTCAGGATCACCAGGTTCTCCAGACAGTTGGTCCCGGACCGAGCCAGCTGTTCGTTGTCTGCGGAACAGAAGTATCGACTTCATAACACATCTGCCACGTACACGTGCTGCGAATTTCACTGAGCCGAAAGTTCAAGGTGAAGGAAAGCTTAAGGAGAAAATTCTGCTGTTCTCATTCTACTGTAAAGCTGTACCTGGGTGACCGAAGAGGTCGACAGTTACAGTCCGAGTGTGGCTGGAGAGCGTCGTTTGCACACACATCACCTGATCTAACTTACAGGTGCGATTATAAAGTTCTCAGACTCTGTCCGTTGCCAACAGAACATCATCCGGCTCACAAATCACAAGCTTTCTCAACACTGGTTGTGCCACACTCGGGGGTTTTTTGTCATCTAGTCTTGTCTGTTTTTTTTTTTTAGTTTTGCTTCTGGTTTTGAGCTTTTTAGTTCTAAACCTCCATTGATTGTATTCTCATTTTTAAGCCTCAGTTCTAGCCCCCTCATGTCTCCTGTGCCATCCTCTTGTGTTTATGTCCTGTCAAGCTGTCTCATGTCTGTTCTCAGTTATGTTTTGCACTTCCTGTTTTGGTAACCAGTTATATTCTGTGCGTTGCACCTAGTTTTGTGTCCTGCGCCTGATGTCACCTGTGCTCCTCGCGCTGTGTATTTATACCCCTGCCTCCCCCTGCTCTGTGTTATTGTTAGGTGTTCTCCACGTCACGTCAGGTCTAGTCTCCTCCTCGCTCCTTGTTACTGTTCAGTTTGCACCTTTGGATTCTCTTTCTTGTATGGACTTTTTGACAGCTATGATTAAAGCTCGCTCTTGGTTCTTCTCACTGCGTCTGCACTTTGGGTCCTCAATCTCCACCACCCTGACAGGTTGGCCGTATCGCACAAACCAATGGGAATTAAAATCCACGGAAAACTAAAGGCGGCTCACAACCAGTCATACCCAGGACAACAGCTCTAGTTTCTAACTGGCCATAAGACATGCTTCTGACACAATTCTGATATAAATAAACCTAATGATGGTACTTATACGTAGAGGACACTCATTTCATGAACATTACAATCCAGAACAATACCGTAGGAGGAGCAGCAATTCTTATGAACATAGGAAAGTCCCCTTAAAATGACAAATATGACTTCAAGCACAACTGGGTGAAGACCCGTTAGGTGATTTTTTGATTCAATTCTGAGAAATACTGTAGGAGGAGCGGCACTTCTGGTGAACCGCGGGTGGACGGAGCCCTCACTATGGGTTTAAAAAAATAATAATAATGTGAGACTCTTATTTTAATGCATTTATTTGCACACATACAGTCTCAAACATCTCCTTATCTAATTCAGGACTGGGATTATAAAGTTCCAAGACTCCGTCCATTAAAAAACAAACAACAAAAAAAAAAACTCGAATCAAAATCCACATGGTTTACAGTGTTTTTACTGAGCACCTCTGGACTGTTATTTTAGACTGCTCCCTGGAAGATCTGACCCCTTACACTCACGCCTCTGCAGTGCGTGTCGGATCTCTGACCGTGTCACCACAGCAACCCTTCAATTTAAGTTTTATTTTCAGGAAGTAGACAAAGTTACAGGGTGCTAAATCTGATGAGCAGGTGGGCATGTGGCGCACGGAGATTGTGTTGGTGCAGCCAGAAAAACTCGTGCCTTCTCAGGTCATTTGAGCAGAATTGCCTCCCTCGGGATGTTAGAGTGGGACTCGGTTTGACAGCCTCAGCCTGGGGGCATGAATTCAGGGTGCAACGTCTCGTGCATGTCCAAAACAGATGACCCCATATTTGGGCCCGCATAACGCTGCTGGTTTTCTCTGGGTGGTGGCATAAGTGGTAACTGCAGACGTGAAAGTCAATCAGTTTTGAAACAGAAGTTGACGTTTGCTCTCTGTGGTGAAACTTCCAGGTGCAAGTGGACAGCAACGGAATCCAAAAACAGCAGTGAGCTGGAAAGATGTCGGGGGGAGGAATGAGACGAAGACCACGGACGCCAAATTTGCAACTAGCAAGGTTTTGGATTGCTACGGGTGCAGTCCTGGAACTCACCAGAGACCCCAACATATGATATTAGGTTGGTAGGTAGGTGACGCAAGAAATGAGGTAATGTTTTTCCAGGACCATGGTGCTACAGATATGACTACGAAACACACTTGGCTAAGAAACACATTAGTGCAAACATAAACAGTGCAACAGAGGACATTCAACTAAAAAAAAAAAAAAAAAATTAAAAAAAAAAAAAAGAATGAAAAAAAAGAAAAAA
>VUQH01006444.1:2047-31346 GCA_015106775.1 Etroplus canarensis | reverse complement strand
TAAATTTTTTTTTATATATATATATATATATATAAATATATATATATATATATATATATATATATATATATAGAGAGAGAGAGAGAGAGAGAGAGAGAGATATTTATATAACCAGAAAAAGAAGAGAAGAAAAAATGTTATAGGGAGGAGTTGTAGAGTTTGATGGCCACAGGTAGGAATGATTTCCTGTGGCTTTCTCTGGTGCATGGTGGTGGAATGAGTAGTTGATGGTATACTATGATGCTGAAAAATACAAGCAAGGACAGTATAGGAAAAGGCTAGTAACAAGTAAACATTAATATAAACAATTTCGGATGTCAAAAGGGATTCAGAGAAAGGTCTCTGAAATGTCATTTACTCTTTGGAGTACACTAACTCAGACGTATTCTTCAGGGCTGGTGTTTTGTATTTTTGCAGAAAATGAGTCACAGCACCTGTGCTTTGAATGAAATGTTATTTTCCCTACATTAGGTCTGGATGTACCTATGGATCTAACTGTGACAGCTTCTACAGACAACACCATCACTCTGGTGTGGGGCATAGTCCAGGGCCCCATTGACCACTACAAGGTGACCTACACATCTTCCTCTGGCATCACTAATGAGGTAAAGAACATTGAACTGATAATAGATACAACTGAAACACACTAACTGGAAATTGATGTGCAAATGTATATATCCAATGTAGACACTGTCTTGTTTAACTCATCTTCCCTTCTCTAGCTGACAGTGCCTAAAGATATCACCACCACCACTTTGACAGACCTTGAGCCTGGGACAGAGTACACCATCACTGTAGCAGCAAGAAGAGGAAGACAGCAGAGCACTGCAGCTACCATAGATGCCTTCACAGGTAGCGAGAAATATTCCAAATTTATCCAGACGGAGCTGAAATAAAATTTTACATGAAGATAAGCTGAGACACCTAAAATGTGTTTAAAGCCTGCACAAATAAAATATAATAGTAACCAAATGGAAGTAGAACAAGATCCTCTCCTTGACAATCTCTCTTTGTCTTTTTCATTTCAAAAGTTTGATCTAAACTTCTCTAAGCAGCATCAGTTTAATCCATTCAGTTTTCAGAAAGAGTTCCAGTCAGTTCACTCCCAAGCATCTTTGCACAGATAAAGACATGAAAGATCAGCCCATTACTGCAGAAAGCTGGAGAACAGTTCTAAAGACTGCAGTGTGTAATGCAGTTGAATGACAGATATAATGAACTAAAGTGTGACATCAGGTAAGGTGAGTCACACTTAAAGAGAATGGAGGACCATAAAAGACTTTGAAGAAGCAATTAGCAGAGACAAATTATTCAAGTCTCCTAATGAGCTTGTTACAAGTGTTCCTAATTGCACCTCTGTTTTGCATCTGAATGTCTTTCTGTTTCTTCTTATTCCTGTTTCTTGTCGCATACTTGCAGTTTTGCTGTCACTGTCGGTACTGTCGGCTCGCACAACTCGTCCTGTTTCTCAGCTTGATGTTACTTCTTCCATCCAACTATATGTCGGATCACCTGTCAGTTTTCTCTGCTCTGTTGGGTCTTTGTTATTTTTCTAAAAGCTTGATGTGCTTTTCAGTTGCACAAAGGCTGGTTTCAGAATGATGGGCATGTGCTCACCTGCTGTCAGACTTGTCATTCTTTTCTTCACCAGTGTCATTATCATTATCTCTTTTCTTTAACACTGCAGCCATCATGGCAGTTGTCACCATCACAGCATCATAATCATATCATCATATTTATAATCTTTTGATTTCTTTGGTAACACCACTTTAACTGTCTGGGGAGATATGAAGCAATGATAAAACGACAGATCAAAAGAATCAGAGGACAAATAATAAATTACCTGTCATCTTCTGATCCACTGTTCACTTGACCATATTGGAGACATCTGTCTGACTTTACTCAGGTGAACACAGGTGATAATGGAAAAGAAAAATGGTGAACTTATCAAATGTATATCTCAGGCTAACTCTGGAGTGCAACCACCTTTCCTTTTTTATCACTTTGTCAGTCAATAAACTAGCTCATTCTACCTACATCAATATTTATTATTTTTTATATGGCTGCAGTTTTTACTGTGTATTAATTTAGGGTAAGAAAACATTTTAGATGATTCATTCATTTGTTTGTTGTTTTAATTTTAAACATTTATGCACTCAATAATTAATTTACAAGAGTTTTGAGATACAGCATGGAAACAGTAGTAAGAATAACAAAACATATAGTTTATTTCATTATGAAACATTATGAGGTGATTTAGTTTGACACTTTGGGAAGTTGTCCTTAATGTAGGCAAATCTCCGGAAATGCTGGAAACTGTATTTTCCATAATCCATTCAAGAGAATACATTTACATTATACCCTCTAAGAAAAAAAAAAAACTATGGCACTTTATGCCTTCAGTCTGTAAGGCTGCTTTTTGCAAGATCCTCCACGCCACAGCTACAGAGGACATTATGAAACTTTTTTCACAAGTCATAACAAGAGTTTCTCTTTAAGGAAACACCTTTTTTCTGTCATATGCCTCTGCCAGTCCTATAAAAAGTTCTATTAATACCTACAAAGGTGACTCACACATTGTCATCTCACATTACCCATATTGATACCATGCAGTTCCTATATTTTACTTGCTTTTAAACCATTAACAGACTTATCGCTGTCATCTTGATCAAAGATTACATCTTCATCATGACCACCAGCATGGAATTCACATAACACAGATTTCACCACCATTTTTTAAATTATTAATAAATCCTTAACCACAATCTTTTTCTTTTTAAAGATGCTATGGAGACCTTTTTTGTATCCCATCTTTCTACCACTTCCAAGATTATAAACACACATACAGTACAGTATGCAAGGTCTGTGTGATACAGAGTTCTGCTGACTGCACAAGGCAATAATTTATATAGATAACTTATGAAGACTAATAAAAGAATACATATGCGAGCTATTGTGAACAATGCAGATTTTATATGACTGATTACAAAAGAAAACTCCACAGGATACCTATAATCTTGGTAGTTCAGGAAAGGAGAAGACAGTGTTGCCACATTTGCCTGGCTATTTATGCATCCACACATTACTAATTAAATTCAAGTCATCTTGCATTTGTTGCTGTGTAAGCTGGTACACTACTTCTTATTCATTACATCATCTCCTGTCCAGGTCATACATTTTGACAACAGCATCTGTTATTATCATCCTTTTTTTCATTTTCTTATTATGAACAGTCCCATCACATCTTCATCCTAATGGAAGATAATCTCATTAGTTTCTCTTTTTTATGACCAATTAATTCATTACTTCCACATGATTGTGGTTTTCTTTGACTCTCACCTTCCCCATCAAGATTACACCCAAGGCTAATTTTCTCAACTGTATTATAAATGATCTGTTACATCATTCGGGACGGCTTCCATCCATCACTTAACAGCTTGTCTGTCATCTCCATAATGATGGCAACTGCTTTTTCATTAACATTCCAGCTCATAACAGGATTTCTACCTGTCCTTGAAAGCTCTTCAGTGACCTTTAAACCCCCCATTCCTCCAGGAATCAGACCCGTAACCCACCTCTACTTGTCAGAGGTGACTTCAGACTCAGTGTCAGTGGCGTGGAGCGCCCCAGCACCACCCGCTGACCTCTTCATACTGAGCTACAGCTCTGCTGACGGGACTGACACCTCTAAGGTGACACTGGATGGCTCCAAGACGAGATCGCTGGTCCAGGGGCTGCTGCCATCCACTCAGTACACCGTCAGTCTAATCACAATACAAGGGGACATTACTTCTGAGCCCATTACAGCGTCACTCACTACAGGTGAGCTGCTTGAATGATGAAGATATGGTTTATAAGTGATGAAATAAGAGAAACAGCACCATCATAAAAGTTTGTGGCTCTTTATGGGGTGTGCCTAAGGTAGATATGAACTTTGAAGGTCATTGGTTTTGTCTGTATGTGGCTACTGTGCATGCATTTTCTGTAACTATTATTTAGATCATGTTTAGACTAACATCTAATAATGATATGGACATTTGAAATGAAGAAAAAAGATGACCATCACAACTTCTTAAAGCTCAAGGTTGCATCTTAAACTGGTTTTGTCTGACCATCACTGCAAAACCCCGAAGATCCTAAATATATTCAGTTTATTACCACTTAAGACAATGCAGCAACATTTCTCATGCAGACTACAAACACACATACACACACACACACATTATTTTTTCTCTTTTTTGCTTTCTATTAAGCACGTCGAAAATATTGCTATTCACTTTAATCATATTTATTTGAATGGGTCACACTGTTCTCTGGGATTTGTTGAGACTGGTGGAACCAAAATTTCCTGAAATCCCAGTTAGAAATAAGGAAAAATCAGGTGGAGAACAGGTAAGAAAGGATTTTGGGGAGCAAAGTGGTGAATTACCATGTATGAGGTAGCGTGGAAAAAGGAAGTGAAAGAAAATTAGTTTAAGAAATGGAAATTCAAAGTGTTTTTAAATTAAATATGTATTTGCAGGAATGTTTTTTGAGCCTTCCATTTACGCAGAACCATAGCAGAATGATTTTGTAATTAGAATCTGCCTTGGAGGCTTTTCTTTTTTGTTTTCTTCTTTTTGGTCAGACTTAGAGATGCGGTACTTAAAACCATGGTTTTCTTTGTCCTCTGTGGTTCTTGATGGCTGAACTTTGCCACACGCCTGAGTAACGAGCCAGTGTTATGGATAAATTCGAAAACCACAATTGTAATATTGGGGAACAGGTGAGGAAATGCTGAATAGTGACATTCTAATAAAGTGAAGGACATGCAGTTGCAGAAAGTGAGAAAGGGGGAGGATGGGTTCATAATTAAATCTTAAATCGTTATTGTAAAACTACTTATGTTTTTTCTGTCTATCCACATATGTCAATAAATTCTTCTCTTTTTTGAACTCTTAATCAGTTTCTCTATCACTTCTCTCCATTTCTTATTAACCTATTTTACTTTCTATGCCACAGTGACCCCTTCTTAATATATACAATATTTCTGTGTAATTTTTCCTCAGACTTTTTCAGTTCCAGTTTAATTGTCAAATTATGAACAGAAGCTCTCCCTCTCCCAATTGCAAGTGTGCTATTTACATCTCAGAGAAAAGAGAGATAAATGAGAACAGGGTCAGTATTATAACCTGCAAAGAGAGATGAACAACGGGCTGGAAGAAAGGGAATCACATTCTTTTATTGTAGAAGAGGGGTGCAAACAAAAATCATGAAAAGAGAAAATAATGGAGGGCTAAAGACAATAATGATATTAAAATAGCGTCAGTGCCAGAAACACCTGTACAGGCCAGTTTCAAATAGAGCCTTGGCATCTTGGAGCCTTTTCTCTCTCTTTCTGTGTGTGTCTTTCTCTCATTCTCCGTGTGTGTATGTGTGTGTTTTGATCTTTCTTTGCATTCACCCACACACAAGATGCATATTTTCAGGAATAAAATTGGATGGGGATTTTGAGACAGATGTACAGTATTTCTTACACCTGTTTTTACCCTGTGCCCTGCTTTGATCTCACATTAGAACGTGAGCATTGATGAGAAACTGCACTCTGCTGTTCATTTTATAATTAGGTATGCTTTTAGCTTTAACGTTTAACATTTGAAATGTGCTGCATTAAGATTTATCTGCAGTTTTATTGGGAGGTTTGGGCTATCAAGCTTTGATAGTTCCTTTTTCACTATGGACAGATCTTTGATCTAACTTTGCTTTTGCTGACACAATGCAAATGTTATTATAAGCTTCCTAGAAGACACAACATTGAATAGCAGTATATATCTGACAGAACTGTTTTATGCATTCAGACCTTCAGGAACCTTTATAAGAAAATACATTTTACAGCCATTATTCTTGGGAGTCACATTTGCCAAAGCAAACATAATTAGTAAGATATGCAAGAATGAAAAATCACTACTTAAATAAAGGAAACCATATTTCATACCAGTAGAATTTAAATTAGTTTAAGTCCAAGAATAATAAATACCCTCCTTTCTCCTTGTAAATAATAGCTATAATTCTCCTCAAATGAGTGAGAGAGTGCAGCAGTTGGTCTAATAGTGCTTTTACCTATCACCCACAACAAGAGATGGAGGTGATCTCTTAATCTTGATCTCTGGTTTCTGTTTCTTCTTATGCATTCTTATTTTAAATATCAGTCTGTTCATTTGTCCAGAACCTGTCAGAGATTTAATTGTTTGCTCAGATTGTTTTCACTGTAACCTTTTCGGTGGCAGCTCAATAAACTGAAGAGACACATAAAACACAGTTTCAACAGGGGGATCTCCTGTATGTAAATCCTCCTCAGCTTCAATACTAATGCTGCCCATTGTGTTCTTTAGCTGGAAGCAGCTCAGTTTCTCCTCCATAATTTTTGATGGTATTTTATTTGTAATAAAAACATGCATTAAAAATGCATGTGCTTTCACAGACCCAAGGACCGGTCTGTTTATGTAAATGTAATGAAGAGGAGATTAAATGTGGACAAAACAAGGATTAATTAACTAATTGGGGCTTCAAGGGCCTCCTTTCGTAGTGATTTTTATGTAAATTCCTGAATTAGCTTTATAATCAAGGACATAATGCATACCTTTTGTATCCTCTTGTTATCTGTTGTGGACAACATTGAGCACATGACAATGTTTTATTACTCGTCACCCCATTCTAGGCATGGATCCACCAAAAGAGATGACGGTGTCAGATGTAACTGAGGACGCCGTGACTATTTCTTGGATCAGACCACTGGCTCCATTTGAATACTATAAGCTGTCCTACCAGTCAGCCCGAGGTAGCATGCACTTCACTACAAACTGTAATGCTGTTCTTAACTGCATTTTAATAACATGGCATTCATTATATTAACATACCTAGAGCACACTGCTGTTTCTTGTTACAGTCAAATGAGCATGGCATTTGCTGTAGGAGGTTGACTCTGATGTAAGACACATTTTGTAGTGGAGGACCGTGCCACACACATAATTAATAATAGCATTTTATCAGTGGAAGGTAATTGAATTTTTAATTAAAAATCCATATTTATTAACTATTTGCTCCATGATGCAAAAAAAAACAACCCACCAACTGGCTATGCAGTGTACCCTGTACATGACGAAATGGATAAGAGTGGCAGTTCTTGTGTTCAGGTGTTGGTCTCTCTTTGATGTTCCCTGCAGGTCGAGTAGACAGTGTGGTGATTGACAGCGATGTTACAAACTACACCCTGTCCAGTCTGTTTCCTGCCACAGAATACGAGATCAGTCTCAAAGCTGTCAGAGGGAGTCAGGAGAGCAAAGTTGTCAGCACTTCCGTCTTCACAGGTAGGAGCTAACAACAGAATCATTAGGGCCATATTGTTGTGGAAACCCTGTGAGACCAGGTTTACTCGTGCAGGAAGAACATTCAGGAGACTCAGATGTCTTACACAGAAGCATTTAGTACAGAAAACTCTGCCAAGGAGAACAGTGTGTGACAATACAGACTGACACATATAAGGTCATTAGGTAACTGTAAAAAGGAAGATGTTACTAACCTTTATAGCTCTGATAAGTGCATTGGTTCTCCAACTAGTAGTAAAAGTTATCACAAAACCTATACCCAGACAGTCTTTATCTCATGTTCCTTGAAGAGTTTACTGGGTAACAGTAAGAAAGTGCAGTCTAAAGTTAAGTTAAGAAGGCAATCCTGTAAAAAAAATAAGTTCAGATTTGTTTCCACATTAATTAAGGGAATAGGTTGCAACCAGGTGCTGCTAATCAAATGCACTCGATTAACTAAAATGTTTGCTGGTCTGGAGCATTCAAGTGCGTGTCACCACAATGCCACAATCTTCCCAGTATTAGATATCGCAGCACATTCACGTCAAGGTCAGACCATACAATGCTCAGATAAACTGGGAGAAAAAAACATTAAAAAAACTTTAAAATTTAGCATGTTAAATGTTAAAGTTCATGACAGTACAATTAGAAAAAGTCTAAACAATAAGCCTCTTCTCTCCAAAAAGAACGTCACAGAACAGCTCAGGTTTGCAAAGTTGAACAAACCTCAAGACTTATGGAACAATGCCCTTTAGACAGACAAGATCAAAGTCAGGATGTTGAGCCTTATTGCACAGTACAAACACCTCATACAAACTGTCAAGCACGGTGGTAAAGGAGTGATGATTCAGGCTTCTTGCAGGCACCTTGCAGTCGTGGAGTGGACCATGAACTCCTTTGAAAACTAAAATATTCCCAAGTACTTCAGAATCCAGTGAAAATGTTCTTTTTCACATAACTGTATATGTAAATCATCACAGAAATTGAGAATATTCATTTTTGCTTTAAAACATAAATTTAATAAGCATAAACTAAAATTGCTAATTATTAATTAGTCTTCAGAATAGATTGTAGTTATTTTTTCACAATCAGCTCATGGAACTGGGCTGGTATTGTTTGTCTTTTGAAATGGCATAAAATATCATGAAATCACATTGCTAACAGTTCTCCAGTAAAAATAAAACATTTGTTTTTTTTAGAGGGCAACATAAGGACAGATGGTGGCTGTGTAAAATAAATGAAGAATTCCTCCACTGCTAGACTTTTGGGTCAATTGTTCAATCCACAACAATAACAGCTGTTTACTAGGAGATACAGTTTCTGCTAAAATTTTTTTTTTTTAAAAAAGCAACAGCCTCACATGGACACACAAAATCAAAGGGTACAGCTGACATTGCAGGAGGTGCAGTCTGTACCGTTGCAACAGATGAAACTGTCCACTCTATGACCCAGTAAATGGTAACCTTCTCTCAGTTCCATCTCACTTCTGTCTTTTATTGCTCTTGCTGCTCTCCTTCGTCGTAGCTCTTTATCCTTTTATTCGCTTCAATCTTATAGTATTGTAATGCCTCTCTCTGTCTCTCCCATTATACCTCAGTTTTATTCTTTCCTCCTTCCTTCATCTTTACATCTTCTGTTTCCTATCTACCTCCTTCACTTTTTCTTCAAAATTCACTGAACTGAAAGGTCTCAAGTATACATACTTTCAAAATTAGCACTGAATCCTAAGTTAGGGAAATATAAAACCCTGCTGTTGCTCACACGTGTGACTATGAGATACCATTCTTCTCTGAGAAAGAATTCCAGTAACCTAAGATTAACACACTCTCCCAGTGCTGTATGCATAATTGCCAGTGTAAGTGTGTGAGAGAAAAAATTGAGAAGGTCTAGGAGAGCACAGAATTGGAGCAAGAACAGGAGAGTAGAGTGTGTGTTTGCATGCCGATGAGATCTGATTCACCTGGAGCTGCAAGGTTCAAGAATACATTTAGAAAAAAAGAAGCTAAAAGAGACCCTTTCTCTTGCTTTCACTTCCTCCACTCTGCCTCGATCCCTGCCTCCTCAATTCTTTATTATCAGCTCCTTCTTCCAACAATCCCAGTGTACTTACAATGAGCAGAGATGGAGGGGCTGTAAGAGCCTGAAAAGAACATAACTACAAAGTAAAGCTTGTTAGAAATGGTAAATAACATTTTCCTCACATCACACAATGCTCAACCAAGGACACTTTTACACTGCTTTCAACCACAATACATAAACAAGGGATTTGAAAGAGTAATCCAGAATTGCCTGGCCAACTATGTAATGACTTGAGCAATGCTGTAATTTCGACTTACTTCACATCCATAATCAATTACTGTGAGAAGGGCTGAGAAAGCTGGGAGCCATACTGTATTTCATTTTGCAAAGGCAGCAGGTACTGCTAATCTAAGATAAATATGGTGGGGCTGACACCAAATGGACTGTGTGAAGCCCTGTTTAAGGCTAATGATGGTGCTCATTAGCAAAGTGTCAGGACCCTTAGTAAAGTATTGGTCTTTCCAAAACTGAACTTTGTCAAAAGACCATTAAAGTCCTCCCTACCAGCTGTTTTGAAAGAATATTGATGAGAGGGGTACCCTTGCGTTTTTAATGGAAATGCTGTGAAAATAGCACTTCCAAAATATCAAGTAATACTTAATGACAAACGCAGATACCACATGATATAGAAAAATATGGCTTAAGGACATATGCTGCCTATGCAGATGAAATGGTGAATACAGATAATAAAACCGAGAGGAAGACATGCTGTACATGTTGAGTACTGGAATAAAATTAGAAAAATAAAGGAAATGAAAGATCTGTGTTTGTTTCCAAAAACATTTTTCTTCTTCTCAGAATATTGCTAGACTTGTTAAACTGGACTTGTCTTTGGTGTTTTACAATAGTCAACTTATTCTCAGTGCTGCAAACGAACACTGTTGGTTAGTTACCAAGTAAATGTTGGAGGTTTAATTACTAACAAATTGCCTTTCGGCCGCTCCCTTGTATTCTCCACCAAGGGGTTGCCACAGCACATTAATCCACATCGGTAATTTGGCAGAGGCTTTATGCCGGACACCCTTCCTGACGCAACCCTCCATAGTGGGAGGGGCTTGTGTCCCCACCTGGAATCCAACCAGGGACCTTTCGCTTCAAAGACGAATGCAGAAACCACTACACTACCAGGGACACGTGTTTAATTACTAACAAAGAGTTCCCAAATAACAATAATGTGCAGTTTGTGTGGCTCCACAGAATAGAGGACTCACTTTAATATCACACTATCAGTAACACTAAACACTACATTAATGGGATGGTAATTATTATTTTCTGTGAATATACATAATGATCCTTATCTTAAAGACTCCTTTAGGCTCAGCTTCCAAAAAGTTCAAAACCAGTGAGTGATTTACCCTTTATTTTGTATAATTAGTTGCAAATTTTAAATCAATGTACTAGTGAGCATTTCAGAATCAGATTCAGAATATTTTTTTAATCCCTGGGGGGAACTTGTTTTTGTTACAGATGCTCAGTCATATAAAAATAAATATAAATTTGAAAGACAGTAGATATAAATTTGAGAGGTAAGAAATTTGCTAAAAAATAATAATAATGTGTAGAGAATATTCACACACTGATTACCTACTCTTTTTTGCTTTGCTGGCAATGAACTGGCACACAGTATGTGGCGCACATACTAGGGAATAACATTGTCTTATTAACTGGAATGGCCACAGTCATAATACAAACCAGACTGACCTCATGACCAGCCAACACAGTTAGAGTGTTTTTGAAATGCCTAGTTCAGCAAAACACATAACATCCCCCTATTACAGCTGCTGCAGGTCTATCTGATATTGTCATGTTCGTGTTGTTCCTACAGCATCATAATTAAGACCAAAACAAGTTATGAAAAATATTATGGGAGAAGTCTGCCTTCTGAGACTTGTGGAATGGTTTCTAACAAGTGTTTAACTTTGTGAAACTATACAGGTACATCTCAAAAAATTAGAACAGCGTGAAAAAGTTTAATATTTTTTGTCACTTATTTCAGAAAGTGAAACCCATATATAGATTTATTGCATATAGAGTGAAATATTTCAAGCCTTTATTTATTGAAATTTTGATGATTATGCCTAACAGATAATGAAAACCCAAAATTAAATGTCTCAGAAAATTTGAATATTGTGAAAAAGTTCAATTTTGGAAAGTCATTGTGCCACACCCTAATCAGCTAATTACCTCAAAACACCTGCAAAGGTTTCCTGAGCCTTTAAATGGTCCTTTAAATGGCTACACAATCATGGGGAAGACTGCTGATTTGACAGATGTCCAGAAGACAGTCACTGACACCTTCCACAAGGAGGGTAAGCCACAAAAGGTCATTGGTAAAGAAGCTGGTTGTTCACATAATGCTGTATCCAAGCATATTCATAGAAAGTTGAGTGGAAGGAAAACGTGCGGTAGGAAAAGGTGCACCAGCAAAAGGGATAACTCGCAGCCTTGAGAGGATTGTCAGGCAAAATCCACTCAAGAATTTGGGGGAGCTTCACAAGGAGTGGACTGAGGCTGGAGTTAGCACATCAAGAGCCACTATGCACAGATGAATCCTAGACATGAGCTACAAATGTCGCATTGCTCATGTCAAGCCACTCCTGAACCAAAGACAACATCAGAAGTGTCATACCTGGGCCGTGGAGAAAAAGAACCAAACTGTTGCTCAGTGGTCCAAAGTCCTCTTTTCAGATGAAAGTAAATTTTGCATTTTATTTGGAAATCAAGATTCCAGAGTCTGGAGGAAGAGTGGAGAGGCACAGAATCCAGTGTGTTAAGTTTCCACAGTCAGTGATGATTTGGGCTGCCATGTCATCTGCTGGTGTTGGTCCACTGTGTTTTCTGAAGTCCACAGTCAACACAGCCATCTACATTTTAGAGCACTTCATGCTTTCTTCTGCTGACAAGCTTTATGGAGATGCTGATTTCATTTTACCTACAGGACTTGGCACCTGCACACACTGTCAAAGGTACCAAAAGCTGGTTCAGTAACCATGGTGTTACTGTGCTTGATTGGCCAGCAAACTCGCCTGACCTGAACTCTTATAGAGAATCTATGGGGTATTGTCAAGAGGAAGATGAGAGAAACCAGAAACAACAATGCAGATGACCTGAAGGCTGCTATCAAAGAAACCTGGGCTTCCATTACACCTGAGCAGTGCCACAGGCTGATTGCCTCCATGCCACGCTGCATTGATGCAGTAATTCATGCAAAGGGAGGCCCAACCAAGTACTGAGTGCATAGAAATGAACATACTTTTCAAAAGTCTGACATTTCTGTTTAAAATATCCTTTTTTATTGATATTATGTAATATTCTAATTTTCTGAGACATTGAATTTTGAGGTTTCATTATCTGTAAGCCATAATCATTCAAAATTTCAAGAAATAAAGACTTGAAATATTTCACTCTATGTGTAATGAATCTATATAATATATGGGTTTCACTTTCTGAGATGAGTGACAAAAATACTGAACTTTTTCTTGATATTCTCATTCTTTGAGATGTACCTGTACATCCTCCCACACTGGTCACATAATTTCTATTACTTTTCCTGTTTTTCTGTTATTATTTATTTATACTTTAAGTAAAATCTCAGCAGCTTCTTCATTAGGTCATTCTTCAGTTGGTCATTACTGCAAATATCTATTCAGCAGGTCCAAATGAATCTTTCATAGTGATCCTGGAGGAAGATCTGCAGAATTCTGCTGAGTGTTTTTTGCTTGTTACACTTTCAGTGATTGGTAAAAGAGTACCATAATCTTTGTTTCCTGAGCGAATATGTTCGTTTATTTAAAATAATTAGTCAACCTATACTTTTTTCATCCTTACAGCAGACTGAAATTAATATCAGGTTACTCAAGCTTTTGAATTTAACACTTTTAATTTCTGCATGAAGATTTCCTGTTTTTAGGGAAGCCTTTTTACAGGTTTGCGTGTTCGCCTTTGAAGCGAAAGGTCCCTGGTTCGATCCCAGGTGGGGACACAAGCCCCCTCTCACCATGGAAGGTTGCGTCAGGAAGGGCATCCGGCTCAAAACCTCTGCCAAATTACCAATGCGGATTAATCTGCTGTGGCGACCCCTTGGTGGAGAATACAGGGGAGCAGCCGAAAGGTACACACACTTTTTACAGCAATAAAAGCCACAGAAACACACACCAGCAGCAAACCTTTGCCAAGCAACACGCACCTCTTCAAAGTCTGCGGACCACGGTCAAGATGACTTGCTGAAGTTCAAACCAAACATCAGAATGGAGCAGAAAAGTAACTTGAACGTGACATGGTTGTTGGTCCCAGATAGGCTGGTCAGACTGCTGATCTAGTGGGATTTTCCTGCGCAACCATCTCTGGGGAGACGGACCAAACAAGAGAAAATATCTAGTGAGTGGCAGCTCTCTGGGAGAAAACGCTTTGTTGACTGCTTTGAGCTGATAAGAACCCAACAGTAACTCAAATACCTGCTTGTTACAAACCAAGGTATGTAGAAGAGCATCTCTGAAAGCACAGCACGTCAAACCTCGAAGCAGCAGAAGACCAAACTGGGTGCCACTCATATCAGCTTAAAACAGGAGACTGAGGCCATAGTTTACATAGCCTCGCCAAAAATGGACAACAGAAGATTGGAAAAATATTGCCTGGTCTGATGAGTCTCAACTCCTGTTCCACTGTGCTAGTGTTAGGGTGAGAATTTGGTGTGCACAACTTAAAACTACCTTCAGCCAACAGTTCAGGCGGATGGTGGTGGTGTAAGGGTGTGGTTGTGGTTTGTTGGCACACTTTGGGCCCCAGCTGAAGTTTTACCTGAGTACTGTTGCTAGTGTCCCCTGTAGTGTAGTGGTTTACACTGCTGCCTCACAAGCGAAAGGTCCTTGGTTTGATTCCAGGTGGGGACACAAGCCCCTCTCATCATGGTCAGGAAGGACATCTGGCGTAAAACCTCTGCCAAATTATCAGTGAAGATCAATCTGGTGTGGCGACCCCTTGGGGAGAACACAAGGGAGCAGCTGAAGGTACATTTGAGTATTGTTGCTGTCCATTTGTGACCACGCTGTACCCGTCCTCCAGCAGGGTAACGTGCCATGCCATGAACATTACTGTAGTCACCAGATCTCAGTCCAATTTGGGATGTGGCGGAAGAGGAGATTCTCGTGATGCCATCATGTCAATATGGACCAAACTCTCTGAGAAATGCTGAATCCATGTCATGAAGCATTAAGGAAGTTCTGAAAGCAAAAGGAGGTCCAACTCAGTACTAGCAAGGCGTAAGTAATGAAGTGGTCAGTGATATCTAATCCTAATAGCACACATCCTGGACTGCAGCCTATTCACTGTAGGAACATAAAGGAGAGCAGGTGACACACCGCAGCCCTCATACCTGGAAAACAATGCAAGTATGACTCTCCCACGAGTGGCGTACATTTTATAAAAGCTGTGATGCCGAAGCTGTAACGTGCTTAAACATTTCACTCTGGCCTTAAATACCGCCAACACACACCACTGATTCATTGGTCTGCTGTGTATTTAGATATCTCTGGTGCTCAGCCAGTTCTCCAGTTGACCTCCGTGATGACAGGACACGTGGCTCCCGGGAGATTTGTGACACAACTGGCGAGTTTTACTGAAGTGTGGGACGGGTCTGGTTTCCACTTGTGTAGGCTGTTCATTTTTATGTTTGAGCCTTCAGCGTTCATCATCCCACGCATACCCGCGGAAGGCTCGTCGTGACGGGGCCGTATCACACGCTCCTCCAGTAGCTGCTTTGTATTACTTGGGTCGTAACAATGCAGCAGTTTCAGGAGCATGGCTTTAAGGCAAACTAGAAAGAGGTTTTCATCAAATCCAGATTCTGGCAACGTTGTAAATCTGCAGAAGTAACAACAGTTTTCTCCTCTTTTTTCTGTATTTTTGCTGTAAGAAAGAGATATAGATGACTCAGCTGCCGGTGATAAACGATCGATTCACGAGTTGGCCGCATATAACAAGCCTTCTCATTTGTCTGCCGTCCTGTGAGTCATTCGAGTCTTGGCGGAGGCTTCGGAAGCTGCTAGCCCTCACTGTGCTCACCACTCGGATTAATGGTTGTTTTGGCAACATGTGAGCTCATGGGTAATTGGCCGAGGTGACATTTCCTGCTGAATGCTACCTGCTTCTTTTGTGGTCGCCTCCACGGTTGGCCGCCCGCGCTGCCGTTAAGACTGGTAATTGAGCAGCGCTCTTGTGACACTGGTCATGAACCGTGATGAGGAAATTATGGGTTTCCTCAGAGTGTCATTGGAGAGAATGACAGAGAGGGACTGGTATTTCGGTGTGCAATTTTTTCATGTCGGCAACTACAATCAATTTTAATATTTCTAATGCAGAAACAGAAAATCAGATATCCACAACGGCTGCTCCTTTTGACAGATATTTTGCCATCTCTGAGATTGCCTTTTTTTCCTCAATCATACTATAAGTCACAAAAACCCACTGCAGAAACAGACAACAGAGAGAAGGAACTGGAAGCTGTCAGTCTGTTAGTCGTGGTTGCCAGTTTCCATTAAATGGAAAAAAAGGGAGACTTGGCCAGGTTGCCTTATGTTGCCTGTTTGCCTGTGTGTTTTGTGTTCCACCTGCAATCGGTTACTTTCGATTAGATCCACTGTCAGACCAGTCAGGCCGTCTTTTAGCTGCAAAACTGTAAGCTTTTTAACTGATCGTTCATTCAGGTAACGTTCTTTTAAATCCACCTGCTTTGTCTCAGTGTCTTCAGCTTTTACTTTCAAGTTCTTTAAAAAAAACTCTGAACATTCACAAAAGCTCACGAAGCCTGTTGCATGTACTAATGGTAGTTAACTCGCCCGCATCAATGACTGGTACAGCCTACAGCAGTTCTTGAGCACAAGTGGACCAGTGCTACTTGAGTGACTTAAAAGGAAAACTCTTTGGGACGGCTGAGTGGTCATGGCACACCAGTGGACAGAAATCCTCGTGGGTTCGAACCCCACTCCTGATAAAACTTCAACTGGAATTTCTGTAGGTGGAGGTATCCAGAAGGCTCACTTTAAGTAATTGCCTATCTTATTATTGTGGCATCCCCTATTGGGGAATAAACTTTAAACTTTTAAACTTAAATTTTTCTAACTGTAGAAATAAAAACTAGTCCTGTCGCTGTCACATGTCATATGTTTACATGTTTATATGTTGCACCAGGTCCTGGAGAAACATTATTTCATTTCACTATGTTCTGCACCAGCTATATGTAGTCGAAATGACAATAAAGCTCTTGAATCTTGAATCTTGAATCTTGGTTAGTGAAGTCTTGAGCAGTCTTGAGTGTTTTGGCTGTCACTTTCATGACAAAAACCTAAAATGTACTTTGCTTAATAATTCTTTATGTCTCAAATGTAGACCATAATTTGCAGAATTAACTTTATGTTGCATTAAATAATACTTGAAACTGGCGGTTGAGAACATAAACTCTTCAGAAAAGTGTTTACTGAGGTAATAAAGGTAATCAGGGGTCACTTCCCTCATAGACTCACATGCACTCATAAGCAGGTTTAAGGCTTCAGATGGAAGTACTGGGCTGGACTGGAAGATAGTACATAGCATTTTTGTACACATTATACCTAGTGTGGCTCAGGAGGTAGAGCGCGTCAGTTTCCAACAGGAACGTTGGCAGTTCGATTTCTGGGTTCTCCAGTCTAGATGTTGAAGTGTGCTTAGGCACGACACCAAACCCCAAGTTTCTCCTGATGCATCCATTAGAGTATAAATGTGTGTGATAGTTAAATGTGCTTAAAGGCATAGGATGAGGTGCCGTATAAATGAAGTTTGTAGTAAAAAGTGCTTTAAGTGTTCAGTTAGAGTAGAAAAAGTGCTACATAAGCACCAGTCCATTTATCATTTACATCCCATTCAAAATCCATAAGCATTAAGGTGGAGTTGGTCCACTTTTGCAACTTCCACTCTTCTGGGAAGACTTTCTACAAGCTGTTCAACGGGGGTTGAGGTCAGGGTTCTGTGCTGGTGAGTCAAGTTCTTCCATACCAAAGTCATCCGACCATGCATTTATGGAGCTTGCTTTGTGTACTGGGGCGCAGTCATGCTGGAACAGAAAAGGGTCTTCCCAAACTGTTCCCACAAAGTTGGGGGTATAGAATTGTCAAAAACATCTTGGTAAGCTGAAGAATTAAGATTTCCCTTCACTCAGGGAACTCGGAAAATCAAGGCTTTTTCAGGTATCTCCAATTAATACATTATTTTGGGAAAAAATATATAAACCAACAGAGAGTAAGGAATAAGATTGATCAGGGTATTTACCAATTCTTAGAATATAAATGATTTCCAAGATTTATTCTGCTCTACAGCTGGACATAGGAATATCAACAATGTACTGTATATTAAAGAAAGATGGAGAAGGAGGTTGACACAAATTTAACTGAAGATTACTTGTTAAATATCTGCAGATGCAATCCATTACTTCTCGTTCAGATTTGTGGAAGGAATTCACCTGGAAAACCTTTTGAGATTCTTCATAAACCCCCAAAATCCCGAGGGTACACAGTCAGGACCCAGAACATGGGCAGTACTGGAGAAGCTGTGGTGATATGCTAGCTGGCCATTTCCGTATTTTTTGGGGGAATGACCAAAAACGAATTCTGACTGGGCTGATATAATAACGCTTTGACGCTTTGATGTCATGTGTTTGGGAAACACACTACCATTTGTGAAGTTTGAGTTGTTTATTATTCTTACTACGATTCCCCTTCACTGTAACTCAGGGACCCAGGCCAACCCCAGAAAAACAACAACATAGTATTATTCCTCCTCCACCAAATTTTGCAGCGGCGGCAGGCAACATTCTTCTGGCATTTGCCAAACTCAGACTCATCCAAACTGCCAGATAGAGACGCACGATTCACCACTCCACAAACCACATGCTTCAGAGTCCAGTGGCAGTGTGCTTTACACCACTCCATCCCACACTTGGCATTGCATTTGGTGATGTAAGGCTTGCATGCGGCTGCCAAACCATGGAAGCCCACGCCATGAAGCCCCTGATGTACAATGTTTGCGCTTTGTTTGCACGAGCCATGATTTTTTTATGACTTAATAACTATTCAAATATTTTTTGACCTTCCCATGTATGGACACAGTGTTCTCCGTTTGTGGAAGAAGTCAAAACTTCCATAAGCTGGAAGCATATACTGGATATAGGTAAAAAGGCACGGTCCAATACTTTTGTCCATATCACTAAATTACAATCTGTGTTTTAAAAAAATGCATGCACTGAGAGAAGAGGAATTAAAGTCAGTAGAAGCAAGAGGGAGGCAGGTGGAATGGTGAAGATGCAAGGAGTGGAGCTGGTGAAGGTGGATGAGTTGAAATATCTGGAATCAACCATTCAAAACAACACAGAGCGCAAGAGAGGTGAAGATGAGAGTGCAGGCAGGGTGGAGTGGGTGGAGACAGAAGGATAGCAGCAAGAGTGGAAGGGAAGGTTCATAAGACAGTAGTGAGACCTGCCATGATGTACGGTTTGGAGATGGTGGCACTGACAGGGGGAGGAGGTGTTGAGATGTTGGCTGGGAGTGACCAGGATGGACAGTATTGGAAATGAGTCCATCAGGGGGACAGCTCAGGTTGAGATGGTCTGGACATGTTCAGAGGAGAGATAGTGGACATACTGGACTAAGGGTGTTGAGGATGGAGCTGCCAGGCAGGAGGAGAAGAGGAAGACCACAGAGAAGATTCATGGATGTAGTGAAGAAGGACATGCAGAGGGCTGGTGTGAAGAAAGAGGATGCAAGGGATAGAGTGAGATGGAGGCAGATGATCTGCTACGGCGACCCCTAACGGGAGCAGCAGAAAGAAGAAGAAGTTTTAAAAAAATATTAAGGGTAACAATAAAAGCAGATTGTGTATCCTTGCAGCAGGCCTCTTGGCACTGTCAAGATGATGTACAAGTCATGGTCTGCATAAAGTTGCGCACAATGTAAAAGAAACATAAAGTACGAGATTGTATAATAGACCCAAGAAAAAGTTGGATATGATATTATAGTAGTGATGCATACATTAGAGCAGATTTTAAGGAATAAAATCATGCATTAGCATATATGCAGATGAGAATCCAGCTCAGCATACCAGAAACCCCTGGGGAACATTGTGACAGGAGACTCGTGACGTTTGGGTACCTGACAACAAGTGGGAAGAACTCTCGGGCTGTTCCAGTTTGAATCCTCTCAGCCTGGCTGTGCCTTAAGCAGCGGGCATACATAGATCAAAATAACAGGGCTGAAAAAGACCAAAGTAAAACTGTCAAGTATGGGCATTGGTCTGGATGAGTGGACATGGGCAAGGCTGGGAATTCTTCCACAGGGTTATGGCCCCGTTGTTGGTATCCCGAAACAGATGTTCTGCTAAATCCATCACTCAGAGCGGGGGAAAAAGAAAAAAAATAAAGGATGTGTATTATTCCACAAACACCCACAAATAAAAACTGATTCCCTGTCAGCATTCTCTCTTGTGAGCATCGATAAAGAAGCAGAAGACTAATGTGCTCCTGACCCTGAAGGTTAGAGAAGATGCTCTGAAAACTCACACTTGGAGCCTCTGAAGAGATAAAGGATATTAAAGGTTACTGCTGCTGCTGTTGTTGTTGGCTGTTTCTTCCGCTCAAATACTTGATGCTGTCATTAGAGTAGCTGAGAGAAACGGCATGACTTCATGTCAGCGTCATTTCCTTGGAAAGGTTTTCTAGTTCTCTTATCTCATGGGAAAGAATTATGTTTACTGGATCTATTAAACCACAAAGACTGGGGTTCGTTTTTTTTTTTTTCTTCACTGGTTTAGCAACTTAATGAAGTACTGTACTTTATAAAATGCAGGTCATTATTGTGCCAATCAGTCACGGTGATTTGATATGAACCCAGAACTCACGGCTGATGAAAAACACTGGATCCTAATTTATCTCACCCTCTTGGCTTATTGAAAGATTGATATCTGCTGACCTCTAGTCCATTCTTCCAAGATACATAAAAGAATATGCTTGTTGAGGGTTTGTGTATGTGTGCGAGCGCCTTTAGTCTGTTTTTGTGTTTGCTTGGGCAAGATAGTGAAATCAGATGGCTCGCAAAGCCCTCAAGCAATTAAGTTCACGCCTCTGCAAAACAAGCTGGACCCGAGCTAGCGGGGCCCTCCTGTGTTTCCTCGCTTTAATTGCCTGATATCACACCGCAGCCGGCTTCAAACGCTGGATCCAAATGGTTGTGTAATAAGCCTGGGCTTTTGGTTTTAAGTGCAGAAATCAAGTCTTCTTCAATTAACTGGAATGCAGCCATTTTGCTGGTGCGCCCTCTCCCAGATTCCCACTGGGATTGGCACAAGCTGTCGGCGCTCTGTGGGATCCACATTAAGTGTGTGAACATTCTTGCCGTGCTATTCTGGTGTATTTATTGGCTGCTTGATTACATGCATGTTTACTTGGCATTTTGTTGCCCCGCCGGAGAGATAAAGGAGAGTGCGTCTAAGCATCGTGATCTGCGGAGATCGTCGGAGCTTTCGGGCTGGGCTGTGCTTGAGTGCTTTGATCTGCTGTCAATCAAACACAGAACCTAAACCCATGGGGTCTGCTTTCAGATCCCATCACGCCGCTTCTCAGAATACTAATGCTGAGGATGAAAGATAAAGTCGCTGATTTTGGTAGATGGGTCATGGCAAATTTCTATACAAAGCAATGCCAAATTGGTCACCCATTAGGGGTTAGGAGGCATGACAGAAAGGCACCAGTGCCTTGAGCGACAAGTCCCATGCCACAAGGGCGCCAGTTTTGGAGCAGTAAGTCCCCATGTAAGAACAAAAAATGCCACCAAATAAATATTTATCGTGGCCCAAGAAACAATATACTTTGAGTCCAATGGACTCAATGGAGTTTTCAGATTCCCCTCATATATAAAAAGGAGAATCTGAAAACTCTGAGACCTTCCCAAATGATTAAGTCCACCTTGATCACCTCACGTCAGTGAGGTTAGGAATGCAGAATGACCAAATCAATGGCTTTGGTTTCACGCGCCGCTCTCTCTTCACCACAGCAGATCAGTACATTGCCCACATCAAGGCAAACGCGTCTGTCAGTCTCCCACTCCGCTCTCCCTTCACTTGTGAACAAGACCCCAAGATACTTGAACTCCCTCCCAACCTGGAGTGGGCGCTCCACCCTTTTAAAGCTGAGAACCATGGCCTTGGATTGAAGGTGCTAATTCTCATTCTCGCCACGTCATACTTGGGAGCAACCTGCCGCGGTGCAAGCTGGAGGTCACAGCCTGATGACGCCAAAGGTCAACCAAGCGGAGACCCTCTGCCACTCGGCTAAGGGCTCGAGGGCAGAAGGGGCCCAGAGTAGAGCAGCTACTCTTCCACACTGAAAGGAGCCAGTTAAGACCAGGATGCCTCCCGGGCACCTCCTAGAAGAGGTGTTTTGGGGATGGCCTACAGGGACAAGTCAATGGGGCAGACTGAGGACGTACTGGAGAGATCACATGTCCTTAGTGTTTCCCCAGGAGTAGTAACTGGAGGATGTGGCCAGGGAGAGGGAGGTTAGAGGGTCTCTGCTGCCCTCATGACCTGGGTCTGGATGGGTAGCAGAAAATGGATGGATGGATGGATGGATGGATGGATGGATGGAATATTAACATTAAAACTATGTCCTTTATCACAGAACTGGATGGCATTGCATTGCACAGATGTACTGCTGAGTTTATATTTATCATTATTATTGTGTCTCTTGTACAGGTGGAGGTCGCCCCGGCTGTGGCTTGAAACAGGAATGATACACAGGTAAGACTTCTCTTCTGTCAGTCTTAATACACATATTTTCATTTTGTTGGGTTTGATTAGTTACTGTGGATCAATCTTATGCCTTACATAAAACTGGCAGCCTTTTATTTTAAAAGTAAGGTTAGTGTGGCCTAAACTTCTGCTAGTTCTCAGAATTTTCCGCAAAGACATGGAAGGGGGGCTGTAAAAACCTCACTTTGTTGGCCTCTTTAGTATTCTAATGCCATAATTTTATCATATACACCTTTCTATTGTTGCACATTTGAACAATTTAGCTTCACATCGTGAATTATTGTAAAGAATAATTATTTGTAAATGTATTTTAGCCCGACCCATCTGAAAATAGCTGGTGAAATTAAAACCACACCTGTCTCTGGCTGATTAAAACCTTTAAAATTAAAAATCTGGTTACTTTATTTGAATGTTCAAATGTAGCGGCAGATATTGAGAATCATCAGACCAGATAACGTTTTTCCGATCTTCCGTTGTCCAGTTTTGGTGAGTCTGTGCAAACTGTAGCTTCACTTTCCTGTTCTTAGCTGACAGGAGTGGTACCCGGCGTGGTCTTCTGCTGCTGCAGCCCATCTGCTTCAAGGTTTGGCGCGTTGAGCAGTGAGGGATGCTCTTCTGCAGATCTCGGTTGTAATGAGTGGTTATTTCAGTTCTTGTTGCCTTCTTATCAGCTCGAGGCAGTCCTGACCTGTGGCATTTTCTTCTAGAGAACTGCCACTCACTGGATAGCTTGTCTTCTTCAGACCATTTTCTTAAAACCCTAGAGATGGTCGTGAGGTAAAATCCAAGTACATCAGTGGTCTCTGAAATATTCAGACCAGCCCCTCTGGCACCAACAAACATGTCAAGTTCAAAGTCAGACCGTCTTTCGTCCCCTATTCTGAAGCTCAGTTTGAACTTCAGTGGTCATCTTGACCATGTTTACATGCTGCCATGTGATTGGCTGATTAGCATTAATGAGCTAATAAACAAAATAACTAAAAGGATATCGTCACCTGTAAAGATCGTGTGATGCTGGTATTCTTTGTGTTTGCAATGTTTCTGAGAGAAGACTGCTTTAAAAATCCATGAATTCTTTCATTAACTTGATGTTAAGTGCAATTTTTTTTACATAAATCAAAGAATTTTAGGGTCAAGATGGCGGCACGACAGTAGCGCGTGGCCACTCTGGAACAAAGGTGGTGCTTGTACCCCTGTGATTGTCCCTGTTTGACCCGGTATTCAGGTGTTGTGGACGCCGGGACGGTGGAGAGGTTCGAGGACAACCAGACGCCGTCGTAGCGCCATAGCTCCGTCCACAGACGATGCTAACTGGCGATCCGGCGGCGTTGAGTGTCCGGGAAACCAAAATTTTGGGTTCCGGGGGGAGTATCGTCGCAGGGCTGATGCTGCGGCTGGGCGGTTTCTGGGGACTCCGATCTCGGCTTGCTGTGTGGACGGGGCCTTCAGTCCTCGGCGTCGCCTGATGCCGGTGGCCGGGGAAGAGGACATCGCGGGTGGGGTTTTGTGCTGGGCGGGAGGTGGGCCCTGGCTGGCCGGCATTAACCCTTGTATGGGGCACCGGGTCCTGGGGGAACGCTATTTCGTTTCTTTGCGTATTTATATGTAGTTGAAATGACAATAAAGCAATCCAGTCCAGTCCAATCCAATCCAATCCAATTAATGCAGTTCTTGTCATTTTATTTTTCCAATATGTGTAAAATACCAAAAGAGCGTCTCTGCTCTGTACACGTATTCATATAGAGCATGTGGAAGGACTGGTGCAGATGGAAACTGATACAGTAATGCAGCTGACTGGGCATAAATAGAAGTTCGCTGTTTGGCCAGCTGTTGTAGCCTATGTAAGGTTCTTCAGTTGTTTGGGGCGGCTGTGGCTCAGGAGGTAGAGAGGGTCATTTTCCAACAGGAAGGTTGGCGGTTTGATCCCTGGCTTCTCTAGTCTACATGGTGAAACATCCTCGGGCAAGAGGGTGAACCCCAAATTGCTCCCGGTGCATCCATCAGAGTGTGAATGTGTGCGTGATAGTTAAATGTGCATAAAGGGGTAGAAAACAGTGCTGTGTGGATGAGGCTTGTAGTAAAAAGCGCATTGAGTGCTTAGTTAGAGTAGAAAAGCGCTACATAAGCACGAGTCCATTTGATTCAGGGTACTGATTATTAAACAGGACCGGCGGAGTTCATGCTTCGTGACTACTCTGTACACTGCTCTCGCAGTCACATAGCATTCTCTGTCCAAACCTCAGGAGAGAAATGAAATCTTGGATTTAAACAAGGCAGTGCTGAAGTCACAAATGGGCTAAGGTGCAGACAGACATACTTTAACTTTGAGAAGATTGTCGACTCGGAGTGAATTAGAGTCAGATCAGACGAGAATAATCCTGGGCCAGTTATGCAATCCACTGCGGCTGTAAATACAAATCATTTGCAAGTAATCCTGAAGCGTATTCTGACAAAATACTCCTACAGTTTTTGCTTTGCGCATTATCATCTTCCAGGGGTAAGATTTACTTTGAGACAGATGTTATTGTAAGGACCGGCGTGTGAGATATCGTTTCATTTATTGGTGAGAATGCATCCTGCAATAACTGAATACCTGTCCTTGCGCGCCTCCCTTTCTAAACACGTCAGTGAATCTCGGTGGCCGTCAGGGAGTCTTCCATGACTACATACAAAAGTATTTCCGGTCCAGAGATTTGTGTCATGAAGAGATAATTGAATTTTTATTGAATTTAATAAGATTTAGGAATGAGAAGTTCAGTTTTACCAAAAAAGTAATAGATTGCAGCTGTTCCTCATTGTAACAGCAATAACAGAAACACGAAAGGTAGTTTTTGAGTCTGTTTGTCGTGAACTATTGTCTAAACATGGCAGCACAAAATGGTCACTCCTGTGGAATGGGACCCGCTAACATTGTATATAAAATCTTTTGACGAGTGAAGAAAAAAACGATTATTATCCCTATAAAAAAGCTTAAATATGTATAATGTACCTTCAGCTGCTCCATTCTATTCGCCCCAAGGGAATAATCCACATTGCTGGATGCCCTTCCATGGTGAGAGGGTCTTGTGTCCCCACCTGGAATTGATCCAGAAACCTTTCGCTTATAAGGCGAATACAAATTAATACGAATCACTGTGAATTCGGTTCATGTTATTTCGTATCGAATCCCAAATTTGTGTCATAATGATTTGCAGCAATTTGCCAACACCTCGTTTTACCGTGGAAAACAGAACCAATTTTAGCATTTTCAAAATTTTCCGGAAGGGTTGCGATAAACCTTCACGACCTGTCGCAATGACTGTTCTAAATGCTTCGTAAATGTTGCGGATGCATCTTAACCATCTGCAACCACATCAGACTGGTTCGGCAAACGTTTCCTCAATGAAGCGCCGCTCGTTTTCACCAAGCAGGGGCAAGGCAGGTGTGACAATTCGCCTTGTGAAAGTCATGCGAACTGGTGACATGTTCCTTCTGTTTTCTAAACAGCACTTCACGTTTCATGTCTTTATTGGAACCCCTCTGTAAGGGTTTGCTGTAAGTGACTCAAAACTGCCTCTAATCTGTTTTCGTTCAGATCGCCTTAAATCTCAGATTGATATCCAAAAAGATCTCGTCTGCCACAAAAATTAGCTTGCGAAAATCAGAACCACTTTCAGTGATTGCATCTGGGTTCTTTAATATGGACTCTAATGTATTATTTCATAGATGAACCCTTCAATGACATCACAACTATCAACGGAAACAATTTTACTACCCGCAGATTCTTGTTTTGTCCCATAGCTACCATAGCAGCTACCATTTTTACCTTTAGCATCAGGTGTGCTACAGAATGAGCCGCACTCAGATGGAGTCTCAGGATGATAACTTTACGGATTTTAACATTACTGGCCTTCGTGAAAGGTGAATATTTTCCACCCCATAAACGTTCCAGCTTCCAAGAATACCATAGTACGTATCAATCTGCTGGAGCTGTTCTGTTTAGTTTAGTTCTCAGTAGCAATTCTGCAGGCCTACTGTGTGCGTTACCTGCTCGATGGTGTGCCTTTTGTCTGCGCGAGACAGAGTTGGCGGTTGTGACATTTATTATGGCACGTCACAGGGGAGCTCACGGGGCCTTTTTACTGTCGGGCCTGTCCAAACGGCCGCGTGTGTCAGGAGACCTGCAACACCAAACCGGTGTCACTCAAGCATCCCTCTGGTTTCTGTACCTGTATTTTATGTGGCTGTTGTCTCGATCTGTTTTTCCTGGAAAGATGCCGTGCAGATAAGCAGCATGCACAAGAACGCTTACAGTGTCTCACAAACAGAGTACACATCCTACACCACCACTCCGTTATACCCCATCTCATTGCACCTCAGTGCTGTCAATTCAGAGGCATCATTTAATGACCTCTTTACAACTTTCTCCGGGGTCAAAGTGGAACACAGGGGTCAAACGCAGGTCACATGGCTGTTTTCAGAGCTATACACCCAGGCCATACAGCCGCATTGTGAGCTGAGTAGCTCAACATGGTTTTAAACTCACAAGTAGCTGTCAGGAAATCACATCATCTCTGAATCTCAAAGGAGATAACCGTCTGAAGATATCGTTGCTTTCCTTAATTCCCTGCATTCGGGGTGAATCTTGTGTAATGGAGGAAAGGGCTTAGCGGTCAGTGACGCTGTGCTTTATGGCAGCATTGATTGGGTTCAGACATAACTGAAAGGCTGAGGCGGTGGGATTTAGAGCTTGACTTGGAAACTTGACCGATTTCTTTTCCGTTCAAAAATTTACCTACATCCAGTATCTCCACTTATGGAAGTTTCAGCTTCTTCCACAAACAGAGAATGTTGTGTCCATACATGGGATGGTCAAAGGAATATCTGAAAAGTCATTAAATCATGAAAAAGTCAATTGGTTCATGGCTGTATTAACATGTACATGCATGTATGAAGGTATTGGGCCTTACCCCTTAATCATTGAATTCAGTCTCATTTCCACAAGTATATAAATCAAGCAGCGAGCCATGCAGTCTGCCTTTGCAAACATTTGGGAAAGATGGGTCGATCTCAATTTAAGTTTGGTACTGTAATCGGGTGAAACCACCACAATAAGTCCGTTTGTGAAACTTCTTCCCTCCTAGACATTCCATGATCAACTGTAAGTGGTATTACTGCCAAGTGGGAGCGTTTTAGACAACATAACAACTCAGCCACCAAGTGGCAGACCACATAAAGTTACAGAGCGGGGTTGCCGAGTGCTGAAGTGCATAGTGCATAAAAGTAAACTCAGTAACTGCAGAGTTCCAAACCTCCAGCATTAACATCAACTCAAAAACTGTGTGCTGGGAGCTTCGTGGCGTGACTTTCATGGCTGAGTAGCTGCATGTAAGCCTTGCATCTCCAAGCACAATGCCAAGTGTCAAAAGGAGTGGTGTAAAGCACCGCCTCCCCTGGACTGATGGACCAGCCTGGGCTTGGTAAATGCCAGAAGAACGTTACCAGCTGTTTGTGTTATCAGTAATGTTTGCTGGAGGAGGGATAATGTTAATGGGTTGTTTTTCTGGGCTTGGTTAGTTCCAGTAAATGGAAATCTTAATGGTTCAGCTTACTAAGACATGTTGGACAATTTTATGCTTCTGACTCTGTTGGAGCAGTTTGGGGAAGGTGCTTTTCTGTTCCAGCATGACTGTGCTGCTGGTATGGTCTGTGTTTCTTTAATGTGTAGGTTATGTTCATACTCTCATTTCTGGATAGCCTGCTCGTGCTCTGTCATTTGTTGTTTGGGTTTTTCAGTTTTGTTGAGTTAGATGATCAGTTTTATTCTAGGGTGAGTTCCGTACTTTATTTCCATTTGTACCTGCAGCTTTGGGGCTCTGGGGTTGGGGTTCTGGATTTAGTATCTTTCTGTAGTTCCTGAGTTGTGTCTTTTCATTATGTCCAGGTTCTTAGAGTTCCGCTCCATGCAGTTGTTTTATATTTTTCCCTGCCTCCCTTTAGTCTCCTGTTTGTTTTGCGTTTCTGTGCTCTATTTGAGTCTTCGTGCATTTCCTGTTTTATTTTAGTATCTGTCATATCCTGTGCTTGGTATTTAGTGTTGCTTCCTGTCCTCGCCTCCCCTGATTTCATGATCATTGTTACCTGTGCTCCTCTCCTTTATGTTTCTCGTTAGCCATCAGTGTTGCCTTTGTTACCTGCTCTGCCTTTGGTTTTCATAGACTTTGTATAAATGGACTTTAACCGTTAAATAAAGCTCACCACAATGTGCCCCCTGCAGGCCTGTGTGTGGGTCCTCAACTCTCCACACTCAACATACTGCAAACTATGGCAGCTCCAGTGCACAAACCAAGAGCCATAAAGGCATGGTCGGGTGAGTTTGAGGAGAACTTGACTGACTCACACAGAGCCCTGACCTCAACCCCATTCAACAACTTTTGGACAAACTAGAACAGGGATTCCAAGCCAGGTCTTCAGCTTTTGGTCTCACAAATGCTCTTTTGGATGAATGAGCAAAAGTTTCCACAGAACTTGTAGAAAGCCTCCCCAGAAGATTGTAAGCTGTTATAGCTGCAAATGGGGGATCAGCACCATAATAATGCTAATGGATTTGGCATAGGATGTCATTAAGCTCCTGTAATTGTAGTGTGTAAGTGGCCTAATGCTTTTGTCCATATAGTGTAGTCTTGCTTATTTGTAGTTTGATGTATGTAACTGCACCTATAGCATTTTATTGGACTGGAGCATCGTACAGTCTTGAATATAGCTCGTTTATGGAAAGTAGGTTAGAAAAATGTTGTCCAACTTCAAGAACGTCAGATCCAACTTCTTTTGTCAGAAGCTGGACACTGGAAAAGAGGCCAGTTGTCTTTTGATCATGGCTGTCCTATATTTGGGCCAATCCAGTAACATGCAAGCTTCCAAAAAGAAGTGATTGAGTGGTGTCAAAAGCAGTAAGGGCGAACACAGATTCCAGCTCTGGAAGACTTTTGTTAAGAAAAATGTATGTATGATTATTTCCAGGAGTGCTCAGATACATGTATTTTTTTTTTTTTTTTTTTTTAAACAAACCAATC
>VUQH01006438.1:16985-44262 GCA_015106775.1 Etroplus canarensis | reverse complement strand
GTGGGGGCAGTGCTATGATCTAGGGTTGCTGCAGTTGGTCAGGTCTAGGTTCAGCAACAGTATGTGCTCAAAGAATGAGATCAGCTGACTACCTGAATATACTGAATGACCAGGTTATTCCATCAATGGATTTTTTCTTCCCTGATGGCACGGGCATATTCCAAGATGACAATGCCAGGAGTCATCAGGCTCAAATTGTGAAAGAGTGGTTCAGGGAGCATGAGACATCATTTTCACACATGGATTGGCCACCACAGAGTCCAGACCTTAACCCCATTGAGAATCTTTAGGATGTGCTGGAGAAGGCTTTGCGCAGCGGTCAGACTCTACCATCATCAGTGCAAGATCTTGGTGAAAAATTAATGCAACACTGGATGGAAATAAATCTTGTGACATTGCAGAAGCTTATCGAAACAATGCCACAGCGAATGCGTGCCGTAATCAAAGCTAAAGGCGGTCCAACGAAATATTAGTGTGTGACATTTTTTTTTTTGGTGGCAACTTTTTTTTTGGCCGGGCAGTGTATATTCAGTTGACTACAGCACAAAGACAAGATATTTAATGTTCAAACTTAAAAAATTTTTTTCCTTTTGGAAGTAAACACACATTCTCACTGCAACATGTTCCAAAAATATTTAGAACAGGATCATGTTTACCACTGTGTTACATCACTTGTTCTACTAACACTCAGTTAGTGTGTAGTAAATAAAGACACTAATTGCTGAAGTTTTGAAAGTGAAATTCTTACTCAGTCTCGCTTGATGTACACCTTAAGTTGCCCAACATTCCAGGGTCTCCATTATCATATTTTGCACTTCATAATGCAAAATATATTTTCAGTGGGAAACTGGTCTGGACTGCATTGTAGTACTAGCAATCTTTTACTGTTAAGTCATAGTGCCCTAACTTGTGCACATTGTGGCTTGGCATTGTCTTGCTGAAAAAAGCAACGACGTCCCTGAACCTCTCAGCATTAATGCAGCCTTCACAGATGTGCAAGTTACTCATGCCCTGAACAATAAAAAAAAAAAACCCTAACCCATCATAGATGCTGGCTTTTGAACATTGTGTTAATAACAATCAGCTATCAGGCCCCTCTCCTGTGGAACCAGCTCCCAGTTTGTATTCAGGAGACAGACACCCTCTCTACAATTAAGATTACGCTTAAAACTTTCCTTTTTGTTAAAGCTTACTGTATAGCTAAGGCTTAGTTATGCTGCAGTATGTTTAGGCTGCTGGGGGGCTTCGTATGATGCACTGGGCATTTCTTCTCCATTCACCTCTTTTTACTCCCCGTGCATTAATTTGGTACTGCTGCATGTCATTAAATTTTGTCTTCTCTTTCCCATAGTCTGTGTCTCTTCGCTCTCCTTTCTCACTTCTCTTTCCCCTCACCCCCAACTGGTCAAGGCAGATGGCTGCCCCTCCCTAAAACTGGTTCTGCCAGAGGTTCCTTCCTGTTAAAAGGGAGTTTTTCCTTCCCACAGTCAACAAGTGCATGCTGATAAGGGATCGTCTGATTGTTGGGGTTTTCCCTCTAATACTGTAGGGTCTTTACCTTACAGTGTGAAGCAATTTTTGTTGTGAATTGGCGCTGTTTAAATAAAATTGAATTGAATCAAACAATCTCAATGAGCTTTTTCCTCTTTAGCCCAAAGGACTTGAGAGCCATTACTTCCAAAAACAATGAGAAATATGGACTCATCAGACCAACCACTTTGTGTTAGCCCATCTCAGATGAGACTGAGCCCAGAGAAGTCAGTGGCATTTTTGGGTGTTATTGATATATGGCTTTTACTTTGCATGGTAGAGTCTTAACTTACATTTGTTGATACAGTGATGTGCTGTGTTAACTCACAATGATTTTGCAAAGTGTTCTCAAGTGTGATATCCATCACAAAATGATGCCAGTTTTTAATGCAGGGCTACTTGAGAGATCAAAGATCACAGGCATTGCTGTTTTTTGGCCTTACACTTCATGTGCAGAGATTTCTCTGAATTGTTTGATATTATGAACAGTAAATAGTGAAATCCCAAATTCCCTTACAAGTGCTTGTTGGGAAATGTTGTTCAAAAACTATTGGACTTTTTGCCCACGCAGGCTTTCACAAAGTGGAGAACTTCGTGAAATGATTGCTTGTGAATGGCTGAGCCTTTCAGGAGTGCTCCTTTTATACCCAGTCATGGTACCATTACCTGTTATCAGTGAACCTACCTACCTCTGGAATGTTCCAAGTGTTTTTGAGCATTCCACAGTTTTTCCCAGCTCCCGAACTTTTTTGGAACATGTTGCAGGCATCAAATTCAGAGTCTATGTTAATATTAAAAACAACAAAGTTTATCAGTTTGAACATTAAATATCTTGACTTTGTGTTGTATTTGATTGAATGTAGGTTGAAAATGTTTTTCATTCACCGTATTCTGTGTTCATTCACATTTCCCTCACATTTCTCAACTTTTTGGGAATTGGGGTTTGTAAGAGCACATTTTGAGATGTACCAAACAGCACTAATTTACAACAACACATCAAATAGCCCAGTGGGCAAATGGCAAGGAGCACTTGTAGTTGGGGCTGGATATGCAGTTTCACTAATGAGCAGAGTGCTGTTCAGCTGTGGCATTCAGGTGTGGCAGACCTGGAACAGAGAGAGAGAGAGAGCTCTTTCAGCAAGAGACCAAAAGGTCAGTGGATGCAGCATATAATACTGCCACATATGCACTTAACATTATGACTGATAATTATTTAAAAGTACAGTTTTAGATTTTGTTCTTGTTTTTTCCTTTAATATTCCAGGCAGCCATTGGGTCCCATTCATTTTTGAAAATATAAGAAATCTCTCATAATGTCATAATTCTGCAATAATAACTCTTTAATGAAAATGCATAAAAGAATGCTTAAAATATAAATTGTACATCTTGCACTATAAAAATAAATAGCAGCACACAACAGAGAAAGAAATGTATATCTCTAAGACACAATGATGTGCAAACCTGGTGTGGCACTTTACACTCTGTCTCCCTTTGGGTTATAAGTTCAAAAACACATCAGCTATAAAATCACACCAGCATCACTGTGCTTAAAAGACAACCTGCACTACCTCATGAGCCACATCTGCATTTTAGTTTGTGAGACAGTGAGACATGTGCTGTGTAGTAAATGGGATAAAATGTCTGTAAGCAATAGCATTAACAGTAATAAAATACGCTTGATATATGATGGCTTTGTATTTCTGCCAATTAGTAATACAAGACAGGACAAAAGAAGAAGTTGACTTCGAACAACTAAGCACAGTATTACTGGCAAAATTGTGGCATAACAGGGATGACAAGTTAATTTAGTGTGTATTTAAGTATGTAATTTTTTTTGGCTCATCACAAGAGTAGGACTTATCACACAGCGCAGATTCTGTAATCATTCAGGTTTCCACCCCATGTACTCGAGAATCCACTTTCAAATCTTACCTTGTTGCTATGCAGGATAACAATTTACCTCACTACTTATCACTATGTGGGTTTAGCTTCTGGACTCTTCCGGTGAGGAACAGAAAAAAAAAAGTGTTAAAGATGCTGAATTTAGCTTCCACGTACTGCCTGGAGGAGAGATAAGTTAATCCCAAGACATTGAAGGGGTTGAGAGAATAAAGACGACATGGTGCAGAAAATGGTTCATTAAGGCGTCTGCAGCCCATGTTCATTAGATTTATCAAATACACTCAAGAATACAAAAATAAAAATACAGAAACAAGGAGAGGATATTAAAATTCAACATGGATTTGTTTCCAGTTTTGCCAACTAAACAGTGCCACACGAGACTGTAGTTTGTTTGTCAGCGACTTATCACAGCACAGACTTATTTATCTCCAGAGCAGTTAGTGAATGTATGATTTTTTTTTGGTATGATTTTAAAGGCAGAGGCTTTAGGGGGAAAGAAAGCCCTTCATTGGGTAATATGATGAAAAAAAAGACGATGACACATTTATCCTTTAAGCTTTTGTTATCTTGTTCTCTCCTTTCAGCATGTTCATTGAACGTGGGTAGGCAGAGATGCCAGGCTAGTCTGTATCATCCTGTCATATCTAGACACCATGTGTTGGAGGAAATTTTCATTCCTCACACAAGATTTCTTCCATTATTATTATTTCAAATTAAAAATAAGCTTGCTGAATTAACCTGGGTTTTTTAGGATTATATGTACCAAGGTTTCTAGCTTTATGTAATATTGACTGAGGAAAAGTGATAATTCCCAGCATCCATCCTAAATTCAAAGGTTCTGGTTGCAAGGGAGGAATTGAAAAATTGAGTTGAGCAGGTAAAAAGATGTGTGAGACAGGCTCATTTCCACTGATGATAACAGTCATTTTTCAGACCTACATTGTGTCTGGCTGGATAGCTACCAGGTCTCTTTGGATCATCTCAGCCTCTAAACCTAATTTGCTAATGACAAGAGAGATGAGAAGCTATAAATGTCATCAGTCTGAGGCAATGCATCACAGTCTGAAATTATACTCTTTAATACACTGCATTAAATAAAGCAAGGGAAACACTGTATTTGGAATGTTAGAGAGGTAGTAACAGATAGTAGTTTAATTAAACACAGCAGAGAAAAGTCTACTTCCATCTGTGAAGCTGCAGCCCCACTCTTACCTATTTCATTCACATTTCACTGTGATTGATTGCACATCTTCACCTCAACAAGCATGACGCATACTAAGTTTAACATTCTCTGTGTGTGGTTTATTTACCAGCAAATTATCAGTTGCTTGAAAATTTAACACATGTTAAAGTACTTTGCGTCCTTCATGCATGACTCATCTTTTACCAAAAGATTTTACCGAAAGAAATTATTGATTGAGAGCTTGATTTATTGTGTAAGTCTTGTGTTTTAACATCTGTTCATTTTTGTCATTATTTTTGCCTGCATTCACTAAGGTGAAATTCATGAAATAACTTGCACCAGCCACGTGCGGTAATTCATTGGTGTTGTGTGATTGTTCTGTAAGTGTCTCACGTCAAGCCTGTTCCCCCCACAGAGTGGCTTGTTTTTGCCTGTTTGTTCCTATTTTAACTTGGCAGACGTCATCACCCTCGTGTCTCAGTCTCTAGCCTCCATTCTTCCAGTCTTCTAATGCCTACATTGCCACATTAGACATAAGCAGTCACAGCTGCGTTCCCAGGTATGCTTGCACCCCCTCCATGGCCCAGCCTTACTGTTCCATGCACTCACAAACGTGACACTGAACACACAGTTGATGATTGATGAGCTAAAAACAGGCTTTGAGCTAGAAAATAGCATTGTTTTAGTTGATGAATTCAGTCCGCTCTCCTCATCACTTTCCTTTTGTTTTTTGTGCACAGCGCTGTTACCTATGCAGCATTTTTATTACTGCATCTGATTAGTTGTAAGAGCAAGCAACCACATCATGGAGTTGCTGTTTGTAAACTATGGAATAAATACACATCTTCACAAGCAGAAAATAGGAAACATAGAAGTGTTTATACTTTTCTTCTTAGGTTGAATTACTACCAGCAAATAAGAGCAAATGCAATTATTTTTAATAATGTTTACTAAAATCGCATGCTCCATGTGACTATTTCTCTTTGTCTCTCTAATGGAATTAGTGTTGTAATGTTTGTGTATTATGACTTTGTCATACTGAGTCACAAGAGCATTGCAGGTGAAACATACTAAATGGCTGCATTGATAAGAAAAAATAATGTTGGTGCTGTGACTGTGAAAAGGCAAAGGTTATGTAGAGTCAGGGGATGCTTTAATTTGGAAATAAAGTCATTAATATTAAAGGTGTCCAAAGAAATTTTCTTGTAAGCAAACAAATGTTATGTTTATATTCAGTGTTTCCTACCAAAATGCATTTTGTATCTTTGATTTTTTTAAAAAACAGCAGTGCATTTTCTTCCTTGTAAAATATTTGCAGAGCTTCATGTTTATCAGCTGGCATTACCTTTGAAGCACAATTTTTGGTCAGGGAAAAAGCTTAAAACTGGCCACATAAATGTGGATTGCACTGACAGCATGTGCTAAAAAAAGGGGCCAGAAGGGCTTGGCCTCACATAATAATCAAAACACACGTTCGTATACAGACATACACACAGATACACAAACACACAATTTTTATAGATTTTTCATCGATTCAAGTTCTCTTGAATATTAAAGAAACCACACACAGTAGAAAGACAATATATTTTACCATATCACTACAGTCTTAGGCAAGTAGATGGTTTTTTTTGTTAGCACAAATCTTGGTATAGTTGTCTCTAAAATCTTCTGAATTGTCCAGTATAAAACAGGACTATCTAATGGAATTTTATTTGCAGTGCTAATACTAGGAATAATACCAGCATTATGCTTCTATGTCAATTACCGTTTGAACAGATATCAGTTAATGTAGGCAAATGCCAGAACTATCTGGATGCATACATACCTCAGGGCATCAGTGACAAAATATTTTTATTTTTAGACCCATTAAGAATGCACCTACATGTATGCAAGCACAAGGATTATCTCAATATATATGCAACTTTCTTGTGCTGCTCTCATAGTAAATATTTATACTCAGTCTAGCATGCATTTGACTCATATGACAGCAAGCTTCGCTTTCCTGCACACTGTCAAGGTAAACCAAAGCCATGAAAATTTCTTTGTATTTTCCTTTGAATTTTGTGGTCACCCTTTTTATCACGGTGTTGTTCCCCTCGTCTTCCCTTACTGCTGTCACTGTCTTCAACCATGGCAACAGCCAAAGACTTTCCAGGGCCTACAACAGGTAAATATCCCAGTAGATGATCATTTCAAGCCCGATTTAGAGTGTGTGATCTGGATCTGGCTCTGGGTCAGGACAAATCATGGCCTCACCCAGCATGAGCCAAATCATCACCATGCATGGATGCTCACTCAGTTGTTTTCTCTCCAGCCATGTCACAGGCTGCATAAGTTATCACACAATATGTTTCTATTTTGTTTGTCTTTGCACAGTGAAATTGGTGGTTCTGAAAGGAGTTGTGTTAATGGTTGTGTTTGTGCCAACATGTGTGTTTATGATTCTGTGATTACAGTAAATGTAAATCAATATCAAAAATTCTCTTTCATATACAAACCTCATTTCCAGAAAAGTTAGGATATTTTCCGAAATGTGGTAAAAACAAAAATCTGTGACATGTTAAATCATGTGAACCTGTATTTCAGTAACAAAATTACAAAGAAAAGAGTTTCAATAGTTTTACTACTTCTTTCGGCTACTCCTTTTAGGGGTCTCCAGAGCGGATCATCTGCCTCCATCTCACCCTATCCTTTGCATCCTCTTTTTTCACATCCGCCTCACTGCTACTCACTACTGTTTTTGAAACCTTCCCTTTCACTCTTTCACTACTGGTATCCTTATGCCACAAAGCACCCCTGATACTCATGCAAGTATGGGTCATGAATCACCCCTGTGTACTAAATTTGTAAGAGAATTGTTAGTCAGTTCAAAAGGAACATTTCTCAATGCAAGACTGGAGAGAATGTATGTCTTTCAATATCTGCAGTGCATAATATTGTAAAATGATTTAGAGAATCCACAGACATCTCAGGGCAAAGGTCAAGGTGCCACAGTAAAGGTCAAAGAGTAAAGGTTAAGACTGTTTTGCAGAGGCAAAAAAGTTGCCACAGAGTTTTCATTGAATAATGTCACAGTCAAAGCTTGGTTGAAGGCAGAGTGGATTGGGTGAGGTGAAGCCTCCTGGTAGAGAGTTCTGTAACGATCCAGAGTCCAGTTTCCACACAGTATCCAGGGTCCAAGTTAACGAGAGTGATAGGGTCAGGTGGGATACTTGGAGAAGTCCGGGCAGGCACAACAGGTGCTAGAAAGAGCAACGGAGAACAAGGGTAAGTAGACAAAATGACATGAGCAAAACAGGGCAGGATGTTGCCTGGCTTACTACACTTATTGTAGCTAATGTTCCAGCAGAAAACGAAGAGAACAGCCAGGTTTAAATACTTAAGGTGAGAAGTATGAGAATCAGGTTGTCCGGCCTGACTCCACTCATGCCACGCCCACGCTTGGAGGCTAAGCATAATCATTAGTAGCCAACCTACAACAGAGAAGAGACAGAAAGAGCCAAATAAGAGGAGAAAGAGAGAAAGGCAGGTCTGAACCATGGGGGCAGAGAACCTAACACAAGGCTGGAACCTACTGATGAGTGTGTATGATCTTTGAGTTCTTGGGTGACACTGCCAAAGAAGCAATCATGCTACTGTGACAAATATAGCCACCTGGGCTCAGGAGTACTTCAGAAAACCATTGTCACTTAACACAGCCCATTGCTATATCCAGAAATTCAACTTGAAAATGTATTACACCAAGAAGAGGCAATACATCAACACTATGCAGAAATGTTGCTGAATCCTCTAGGCCCAAGCTCATCTCAGATGGACCAAAAGAGTGAGGAACTGTGTCCTGTGGTCAGATGAGTCCACGTTTCAGCGAGTGTCAAGTGCTCCGTGCCAAAGATGAAAACAGTGATCTAGATTGTTATCAGTGAACTGTGCTAAAACCAGCATCTGTGATAATATGATGTGCATCATTGCCATGGAATGGCATGTATGTGAAGGTACCACAGACTCCTACATTAGCATTTTAGAGAGACATACATTCCCATCAAGGCAGTGTCTCTTCCTGGGATGTCCATGCTTATTTCAGCAGGATAATGCCAGACCACATTCTGCAGGGGCTAAAAAAATGTGGCACATTATAAAGAGGAGAATCAGACAGTGTCCACAGCCTGTCAAGCAGCTGAAATGGCAAGAACGGACAAGCTTTCCAGTTGCAAAACCACTCCAATAACTCTTCTCTACTATGTAATATTGTCAGGTAAATAAAGGTTCACACGAATTAAAAAAAAAATCACAGATTTGTGTTTTTGTTGCATTTTGGAAATATGCAAAATGTTCTGGAAATGGGGGTTGCTCGAAAAAATATCTCTGCTCAATATTATTTCTAGGTGTCTCCATGATTTAGTCTGTTGAGATTTTTTGCTTGCAGGACTTTAGTTTTGGATGATGTTAATGATATTTGTGAGATATACAGTGGGGAATTGTGTCTACTTAAGACAGTCGGTTGAAAGAAGATTCCAAGTTTATTTGTCTCAATGCAAATACACAGTATGACAAATATGAGGAAGTAAATCACTTTCCTGTGTGCGCTAGAAATGTAGTTTTCCTTTCGTTGTTGATGTGTGAAGTGTCTTAAGCATTGTCTTCATATTTCTAGGAATTTGTTCTAAGTTTTGTATCCACCTTGATTTACAATGCTGCTTCTTCTTCGTTTGTTCAAGGGTTGACATAGGTACAGTTACTCCATTTACATGATTAATAAGTTGTGTAAAAAATTCACCAACCAAGTGCAACATAAAAGATTCCTTATGCACCTTGCTGACAGTGCTGTACATATCATTGTATCCATTAACATGCAACCAAAATTGAGTTAATTCAACTGTTGCACCAAAAATTATTCTTAAGAGTTTGAAGTGCCTGCTTGTGGGTTGATAAAACAGTCGCAGTGGTTCTGTTCTGCATGGAGTTTAATAAACTGCATGTTACACAACTTCATCTTTCTATTGCTTTTAATGTCCCACTCTTTGGGATTTTGAAAATGAGGGTTGCATTCGCTAACAGCGGAGTATAACAAGGTTTGTAGAAGCATCTCCACCATTATTTCCCAGGGTCACTTTGCAAGACTGAGCACAAGCCATAGCCATTCATCAGCTTGAGATAATGAGAGCACACAAGGTGCACAGTAAAGACACAGCCTCTCACAGTTTATTACAGGACAGGCACAAAGGCATGCTCCTGCCCAGAGGATGCCTGGTGTTAAATAACACATTTTAGAAACCTGATCCTGAGCAGCGGAATGTGGCAGTAGAAAAAAAGAAAAAGGAAAGTCGGCCAAAAAATGAAACAAAATAATGTCAAGTATTTGAATTGTGTTAAGATTTGTGGTATTTCCTATAATTACTTCTGGTTTTTTTGTCTTTTTTTTTTTTTTTAAATTAAAAATATGACGGCTCATCTGGTGACTCTAGTGCTTTGTTCACAAGTGTAAAAGCAACATCTGGATTTTTTTTCAGGTTATTTGCATCAAAATATTATTAATGCTGTGTAATAAATGTCTACAGCTGTGTGAGACAGTGTGACTTTGCATTTGTTAAGATCATCCCTCCACTATTTCTCGTCTTCTCTCTGTGTCTGTCTTGTTTCAGATCCTAATGCTTTAGGACAGCATGGACCTGACCATGCTTTAATCGGCGGTGTTGTTGCAGTTGTGGTCTTCATCACCTTGTGTTTGATAATAGTCCTTGGACGATATCTGGCCAGACATAAAGGTAAAAGAGGTCTCCTGAACTGCTCTGAATATCACTTTGCTTGCTTGAAGTAAATGGCTATGTCTTGCACTTTTCAGCTAGTGAATAATTTGCTCTGTTTGTCTACAGGGACCTATCTAACACATGAGGCAAAAGGAGCAGAGGACGCCCCTGATGCTGACACAGCTATCATCAATGCTGAGGGAAACCATGTGCATGCAGAAGAAAAGAAAGAGTACTTTATCTAGACTCCCTTTTTTTTCTCTTTTCTTTTATTTCATAACAATTTTCGACAGCAGACATGCAATTTTAAGCTGCCTCAGCCTCACTACATTATCTTTTTTTATTTTATTATTCTTTGTCTTTTCTAGGAAGCTCGTGCTTAGATATGCTTGTTTTTAAAGCATTCACTAACAAAATAGCCTTCGTCTTTTATAATCTAATCCATGTACAACTGGATTATTTCCATTTCAGTTTTTTGGTGCCTAAATGCTGTACATTTTTCTGCATTTTTTTTTCATTGGCTGCTTTTTTCTCTGCTCTTTCTTGCTTTAACTCTTCTGAGATTTTTAAAGGCAACAACAGCATTGTGCTCCAATTCAAGTCTCACCATTTCAAATTATTTTCTATTGGAGCAAAATATTACAAATGCATACATTTTTAAGGATTACATGATTGGCTTGGATATTATCTGGAGTTTACCCTTCACAGACATACCAAACATGTTTAAAACATCTAAACCTCCTGAGATCTGAGCTCTTGTTTGGCATTCATGGGATGCAACAGGGCTGTGTTGAGTAGAATGAAGCTGAAGGTCCAGAAAAGCCAAATGTAATCCCCCCCAGATGAGGATGTGGGGTCTCAGGAGGTTAAGACAGATCAGATACTTTAAAAAACACAATGCAGAAGCACAATCTATGTGATTGTCTCTAGATGAAATAATCTCCCTCTTAGTATTGTCTGTATACTCCTGCACTGATTTATTTTTAATTTTTGCTTACAATTTTGATTTGTACCCAACAAAGAACAAGTTAGAAAATTAAAGCACAAAGTCTGAGGACTATTACAGAGGGGGGAAAAAAACATCAACTGCTTCTTGTCTCAGGATTCAATTTGAGTCTAGATGGAGAGATGGTGTCAGACAAGTGATGAAGATTTCAGTTCAATCACAGTTATTGTCTCGAGTGATGAACTAATTTTGGTTGGCTCTTAAGTGTAATATCCAAACTGAATGAATGGAACCTGGTGCCGGTTCATTATTTATGTTAAATTTTTTTGAACAACTATGCTAAATGTGTGGATATTGCTGTAAAATACTTTGCTAACGTGAATATTAGTGAACAATATTGTTGAATCTTGGGATCCCTGACACATTGCAATTTGTATATTAGCGTAAAACAGTATTTCAAGGTACTCCACAATTCTTTTTATTTTTTTCCATTTATCTTACAAACGTTCATTTTGCCAGAAGGCATGTAAATAATATGTAAGTATTCAATTTTAGTAAAAGAAAAAAACACTGGTTATAGCATTTAATTTCAAGTCATATAAGTTCCAGTCACTTCGATGACAGTGTTTTCACACTTTTGAAGATTTCTTCAAACAGGGATTCTAATGAATTGCTTAAAATGTTACAAAAAAAAATCTGGGTAAAAATATATGTATTTATTATTATGACTGATTGACTTTATTATATGATACTATATTGATTGATATTATTGCTGTTATTACGAAGTAGTTGTCTGACATTAACTTTTCCATTTTTGTTTCTGTAAGTTATCATAAAGGAACAGTACAAGGATCACCGTTATGGCCTTTGAGTTTGCTGCAAACAGTACTAATGACATGTTTAGGCATTGGTGAATCAAACGTCCCCTCACTGTATATAATCACTGTATCAAAGACATTGAACCACATTGCCAATGCTCATACATGTTATTTTGTTAGTTCAGTATGATGCTATAAATAACTCATTTTGTACAAAGATTTAAATCGCTGTAATTAATTTGCTTTTTATGGGGGATGTGTGAGGTTTGCTTTTTTCACAGTATTGAATATTCATTTTTCAACTATGCCACTGTAAAATGAAAAAAGTGAAGAAAAAAGAGAGACAAAGTGCGGATTAAAATATGAACAACCTGAAAGCTGTCATTTTGTTGTTACTAGATTTGTGCTGCTTTGTTGAATTAGAGTTGAATTAGAGTGCCGTTACCTGCAGTCACAATATCAGCCCATGTGGCTGCTGTTAAGAGAGAGGAGCTTGTGTGATGGACAGGGCTATGACTAAAGTTGCACTGTAATTGTTATTCCATGCAACTATTAAGTATTACTCAGCCTTTAGTATTAATAATATATGCAAAGTGTCTAACTTGTAGAAAGATTAAAAAACCATGAAGCTCCTCAGGAAGATTGCCTGAGGCTTTTGGCTACGCTCATGATTTGTGCATTAATACTGGGTGACAAAAGGAAGACTCAAGTCTCCCCGAATTCCTCCGTGTTTCAGTGGAGCTGAGTTTGTTATGCTTGAAGTGGCTTCATAAAGATACTCGCAGACATCAACACAGCAGGCTGCTGTTGCCCTTGTTTTAAAATAGACAGGAAGTAGACTGGATTATGGAAAATGGAGGCAACCCACTTTGTGATTTGACCTTATGGTCAAGGATGTTGGGATTTGGTTGACTGTTTTAAAGGGAAGAGAAATTATAACACTTAAGATGAAGCTTTATTTAACCCAGTAGAGACTACCACTGAAAAATAAAATATTTAAAAAAGGAATGAAGCTGTTAGAGTTGAAACAATTGTGGACTAAATATGTATACACAGTCATGTAAAAAAAAAAAAAAAAGTTCACAGGATTCCATGCAGTCCTGTGAAAAATAGTACACCCTTGCCGCTTCCATAGGAATTAAGACATAAGTAGCAGTCATATGTTGGTAATTAAATTAACTTGTCATCCAGTAGAGCACCTCTATAAAAGAAGTTTTGGCAGTTTACTTTTCTGGAGCATTCAGGTATGTGTTAATACAATGCCACAAACATCCCAGGAGCAAACGTCCCAGCAAATATACCCCAAAGTCAGACTGTGCAATACTCAGAGAAATTGGAAAAACCCAAGAACTGTATGCATCTCAGACTCTTCAGTTAGCATATTAAATCTTAAAGTTCATGGTAGTCCAATCAGAAAAAGACTGAACAAGCATGGTTTGTTTGGAACAGATGCCAAGAGAAAGCCTTTTCTCTCTAAAAAGAAGCACATCCTAACCTTTGCAAAGATGCATCTGAACAAACCACATGACTTCTGGAACAATGTCCTTTGGACAGATGAGGCCAATGTGGAGGTGTCAAACACATTATACCAGCTGTCAAGCACAGTGGTGGAGGGGTGACAATTTGGGCTTGCTTTGCAGTCACAGGACCTGGGCACCTTGCAGTTATTGAGTCCACCATGAACTCCTCTGTCAAAGTATTCTAAAGTTGCATTGTCATGCAACCGGACAATGATCCCAAGCACGCCAGCACACCCCTGTAGAGCAGGCTCTAATACTGAAGAGGTTAAGTGTATTAAAAAATGCCCACAAACCTGACTGAACTGAAGCAACCTTGTAAAGAGAATGGGCCAAAATTGGTCCACAGCAGTGTGAGACACTGATAAAGTCATACAGAAAACAATTACTTCAAGTTTTTGCTGCTACAAACTTTTTGGTTCTACAAATCACTGAATCATGGGATGGACCTGGTTTTTCAAATGACTGATTAGGACCCTGTGAAAACCTTCTTTTTCACATGACAATATATGCTGCAGATGTTGTGCTTCACGTATGTGAAACATGAAAGTAAGTCATATAAATCACAGGTATATTGGGATATTGGCAATATAAGCATTTATGTTCTCTTAATTACCACAAAAAGTATTCCTGTAGAGAAAAATGCATAGATGGTAACATACTGCATAAGTAAGCAAAACATTTTGCATATGTAAAATCAAATCATGTCCTTTTAAAATATCCTGAATATTAGGGACATGCAGGAAAAATGCAAGTATTCCAAGAAAAAAGTGTGAATTTGATCCATATTATTTAAACATGGCTAAATGTGTGTTCATAAAGTGTAATGGTCTGTAGATGATCATTAAAACAGGCTACCAAACTTAAATTTTCTAAAACAAATGTGTATTATAACATTTTAGTTTTAGTAATATAACATGTACAGTATACCATAGCAATTTAAAATAAAAGAAGACACCTTTTTATGGTCCATTATCCCTGCTTCAGTGACACAGATGTACTTTTGAAATGTGAGGATGGATATGATATCCTTGCACAGATTACCGAGCTCATAGTAAATGTCTCAGCATCCTTAAAGGGAGATCTCGTTCCAGGACACAGGACGCAAGTCATTATGATCCTCTATTCTTCAGCTCCCATTGACCTTGAGCATAATGTTGCTTCCCAGCAGACTAATGTTGCTATTATCAACACACTGTCCGACCAACCATCTGCCTGCTTCACACAACGCTCGGCTCCCCCTCTCCTCTCACAGAGACTGTTCCCAATGCTCACTTCATAATCATTACCACCAAAAGCCCAGCCAGTTCAAATAAACATCAGCTCCCACTATCGCGCCCCTTCACATTATTAAAAGCTCAGTGCTTCGTTAAGCTATGTAAATTGAGATAGACTGTCTTGAATAATGCCTGGCAGAAAATAATGCTAAAAATCCATCATCATTTAGTAATTGGATATTGAGAAGGCAAACATTTATGTGCAATAGTAAATTGTGAGTTGGGAAATGGATTTTCTCTTTACCCTTGAAATGCGAGAACCATACCCTGGGCAATGTAACAATCACAGCATGACCTCTGAGGAGGCCTTGTAAGTCTTACTAAACTGAAGAAACTGATCCCCACTGTACCCTGCAGGCAGGGTCCATATCAGTCCTCCAGCTCACAATAAGCTCTTATCATAGCAGAACAGAAGTGTCTGACAAAATACTTCAGGGACAAATTGATATCTTAAAAAACACAACACTTAAACACATTGGGTCTACATGCTGACTTTAAATGTTAAACATTATTTCTTTAGTTAATAGTCATTACAAGTTTCACTGTGTTCCCAGCCCTGTACATTTGTGTGTTATTCACGAGTATTTTGCCTTTTTTGTTAGATTATCAAGACTTTGGTAGAAAAGTAAAGTTTTTATTGTAGCATGAACCACACTGCTGTCAACACAGTCTGTTTTTTTCCTCTTCGTCCCACAGTTCTGCTGTAGATTAGTGACAGCCGGCGGACTCATAGAAAGATGGGGCATAAAAAGCCCTCCAACCATGGCACAAATAATGGTCCTTCTTTTGGATTAACAGTACAACATTTTATGCAAAAATAACAGTTATTTCACTTGTTTTCACTATCCAAGCATGTAAATTGCCTTCTGTAATTCACAGGGTGATTTGCGTAGGAAGCAAAAGGATAAAAGGATTTCAAAGATGGAGTGTGGTGCAGGATGCTTAACAGAGGTGATGAAGAAGTGTTTGTCCTCTGGATCATGTTTTTAATTACAGATTTGAAAGGTATTAGTGATTCTGCAAAGTAACCCAACAATTCCTGCAAACATTTACTCAGTACTGTACTTACAGATACTTTTGCTTATGCTGTGACATCTCTCATATTGCCAGGAGGGACAAATTATTTTAAAGACTTGATTTATTATCATTGGCCTGCAGCCAAAGGTGAGGAGTAGACAGTTTAAAATGAAATTCACAGTTTTTCAGTATTCTGCTTTTTTCAGACATTTGAATAGGGAGTCTTTTATCACTGCCCTTAGAAGCCTGGGATTGCATTGTTTGTGTAAATGGTTTTGTCTTTGATTGACAGTTCATTTTAATGGAGAATTGGGGAGAATGATAATAGCATGTTTACAGCACTGCTGCTATCTTGGAAAAAGACCCAGTGTAGAAAAGTCTCATGATGATACAAATTGCAGTTAATCTTCTGGTACATCATGGATTTGTCAAAATAAAGGTGTTATCTTTTTTAAGATATTTATTTTATTTAAAGTTAATACAGGTTGAGCACAGCTGAGGCATTCTGTAGCTCCATTCCATTCAACATTCACACCTCATGTGCATCTCTACATCAGAGGGCTATGGGATATTATCTTGAGATGTGTTTTGCCTAATCATATTTGATGAGATTAAACAGATCACTCACACTTCCACTTGTGACAGGGCCGAGTGGAAGTTAGAAGGAGTCAAATGATCTGGAACAAAGAACATGAGCTTGTGTATCCCCCTAGATGCATCACCATGCCATTAGTCTAGATGAATGTGTACAGTCAGACACAATTCCCTTGTTTGCTGCATGAGGGCTTCCACTTTGTGAGGCAGTAGCTCTGCTGTGCAAATCAGGCCACATGCAGGTCCATGGATTGATGACTGAAACAGGGCTACCCACTGTATTTTAAACTCATTCATCCACACTGAGTCACATTCTCTGTGGTGCATCTTTAAATAGCCTTCCCTGGGATTGCCTGCCTGCCATTTGATTAATTCTATATTGCATTTTTTGGTTTAATTACAGCAAAGTTCTCTGAATTGTTTGGGTGAATTTTAAATCTTGCTGGCACTGGAGAGTACACAAGCCAGACTTGCCCTGGTAAGTCTTTTGTATGTGTGTGTGTGTGTGTGTGTGTGTGTGTGTATGTGTGTGGTGGGAGGTGTTACTGTACCTGTGGCATAAGGTATGCAATAAATAGTCTGCCATCTGTTTGAATTTGAGCACTTGAGATTCTTCCAAGAAACTCACCAGAGACTTAATTAAAGTTGGAATATTAGGAGTGTGAGAGTGATGTTCCACTAATAAAATGACAGCTAGAGGAAATCTTTGCATTAGTTCATAACAGAGATTCATTTTTTCTTTAAATAAAAAAAAACTGTGTCCTTAAAATAAGAGTTTAACCTCATAAATTATTCCAACATATCATTTTGATGCATTTTATGATACTAATTTCCATTTATTAAGGAAGTCTGCCCTTTCCAACTAATATGCACATTTAATGAAGACACAGGAAATGATGTATGTTCATACAAGTAATATGTTGAATATGGAAGAGGAGATGTTGCTAGTGGCAAAATGAGTTATTAGTCAGTTAAACAGTGGATAAGGAAGAAGACTTTTTGGGAAAGATTATGTGCCATAAGCTTATTGTTTCTCTTGAGAAAGGGCTACTGCTAACTAAATCTAAATAAATATGTTCCTGCAGGTCTAATGTACAGTCGTGCGAAAAAGAAAGATTTTTCACAGGACTCAGTGTAAGCCTGTGTAAAGCAACACAGTACAGCCTTACTGATTCCATAGGAATTAAGAGGATAAGCAGCAGCCAGGTGCTGTTCATCAAATGCACTTGTTTACCTGATCATCATCTAGTGTGACTACCTCTATAAAAGCAGACGATCTGGACATTTGCCGGTTCACTCCAAGGTCAGACCGTGACGTGCTCAGAGAAACTGCGAAAAACCCAAGAGCCTCTACAGACTCTACAGGCCCCAGTTAGCATGTTAAATGTTGAAGCTGAAGACTGTAACATTAGAGAAAGACTGAACAAGTACGATTTGGAAGGGTTTCCAGTAGAAAGCCTCTTCTCTATTAAAAACAGCTTAGGTTTGCAAAGTTGCATCTGAATAAACCACAAGCCTTCTGGAACAAAGTTCTTCAGACATAGGAGACAAATGTGGAGACGTTTTGCCATAACACACTGCACCATGTTGTACCTTTCGGCCACTCCCTTGTATTCTCCACCAAGGGGTTACCACAGCAGGCTAATTTGATAATTCGGCAGAGAATTTACACCAATCTGACACAACCCTCCATGGCGAGGGGGGCTTGTGCCCCCACCTGGAATTGAACCAGGGACCTTTTGCTTATAAGGCAAATGCACAAACCACTACACTACAGGGGACACTTTCATAATGCTCTGCACAACATTTGGTGAAATCAAAACACAGCATATCAGCACAAACACTTCATACCAACAGTCAAGTACATTGGTGGAGGGTTGATGATTTGGGTTTGTTTTGCAGCCAAAGGACCTGAGCACCTCGCTGTCAGTGAGTCAACCATGAATTCCTATTTATACCAATAAATTCTAGAGTCAGATGTGAAGCCTTTTGTTCGACTGCTAAAGCTTGGCCGAAACTGGGTCTTTAAATAGAACAAGGATCCTAAGCACACAAGCAAATCTAAAACAGAGAAGAAAAGAATCAAGGTGTTTAAATGGCTGAATCAAAGTCCAGACTTCAACCTCATTGAAATCTTAAAGAGAGCGGTGCATAACCAATTGCCCACAAACCTCAATGTACTGAAACAACCCTGTAAAGAAGAGTGGACCAAAATTCCTCTACAATGATCTGAGAGACTTTAAAAGTGATACAAAAAGAAAATACTTTAAGTTATATACTAAAAGTGGTTCTACAAACTGCTGAATTATAGGGTGTGCTTAGTTTTTCACATGACTGTGGATCATCATTTAAATAAAAATTTTTTAAAGCAACAGTGCAAAACTTTTGTATACCTGTTATTTAAAACCTCTCATTACATTATGTTGCTCAAAAAAATTGCTCAAACAGTTGCTGCACTTCTTTAAATAGCTGCATGTTTTTTATTGTTCACATCATTAATATGACAACCAGATATGACTTACACAAAATTCTGATTAGTAGAAGGCTTTTATTTTAGGGATTAGAATTTAAAGAATTAAAAATGATAAGTTATTAACTACATAATTAAAGGACATATTGGCTATTATAGACTAATGCATATTCAAATTTTTTTGTGCAAATTACTGGCCCTTTCCAAAAAACTAAATTAATTAATGTACAGCATAGCTTACCAAGGTTCTGACAAACTGCTGTGCCTGCAAAATGCCAGCTGTCTGGAAGTGGGTGGACATGAGGTGTTGGCATCAGCCTTAATATCATCGAGATCCTCTAGTTGTTCTTTTTACAACATCATATTTGATTTATTTTTACTTCAAATTTAGTTTTCTATTTTTTAAGTAGCGATTTCATTTCATTATACTGACAAGATTCAGCTCTTGGAGTACAGTAAGTTGTGGATGATCTTCAGAAAGTGTAAAGTCAGAAATGTTTTAACTGTATAGATAGTGGTTTTAAGTAGAGACCTCAATTCTGGATCGGAAAATTGCATTTGTTTATTTAGAAATGAAGTTGTACAGTAAGTCATTTGTTTCTGTGATCACTGACCCTTACAGTTTTATGTCTTCAATTTCAGATTGCATTTTAGGGTACACACTATAAAATCTTGTTGATGATTATCAGTTTCCTCTGTGTTGCCAATTCCACCATCACAATATCTCTCAGTTAAAACTTTGGAAGGTTACCTAAAATAATATGTCCAATATTCCCACTTGAAAATGCTTTAAAGAGGAAAGCAATCACAGGGAAAAAAAAGAAAAAAGATAAAACAAACATCTGGTACAAATCTGGATCTGCATCAAAGCACTTTGCAAAGATAAATCATACTTGGGACTTGGTGAAAAGGCAACATGTCACATTGCAAGCATGTAGCATAGTTTGTTCTGATCTATAGGGTAGATGCTAAGTAGTGCATACAAAAGACAGAGGAAGAACCAATGGGATTTCTAAAGCTTAAATACTTCCAGAGCAGCATACCAGTTGTCTTTATGATGCCAGTCAGTGTGATGGCGGGCCTCAGGGATTACTCCAGACAGACAGCTCAGTAAGACAACTGATTAAATAGTAGTGAGAAGAGAGAAAATGTTTAATTCAGCCATATTTAGTATTCATGGGATGGAGATCCATACAAGAGTTCACCTTGAGGGGTCATCTGGAGTGCAGGTCCAGAATCCCAAAGAGTGGCTGGGCCAAGTTTCCACATAACACTCCAAAACACAACTGATTGTGTTTTTAATTGCTTTGATTATCAAGTTTACTTTACCTGAATTGAAAATTATGATGCAACACGCAATGAATTGACAAATCAATATGCCATGAAAAGGAGTTCTGTTGTGTAGATCTTGTGACATTGTCAGAGATTTACCAGAATAATCAAAGCTGCACCTCAAGTAGTGGATATAAATTAATAAATTTTACTTATATTTAATCTACTGCATCTTTACAGACAACTTAAACTGGCGCTTGTCCAGATATTATGGAAATATAGAGTATCTGTCAAGAGTCAAGTAGAAGATTGCCCAACTGATTGAATTATCAGAATAAGAATCAGAATACATTATTAATCCCAGGGGGATCTATAATTTATTAACTATAATTCACTGCTTATGTCACCAGATTCATAATATCACAGTAAAACTAATACTAAAGCAAACCTTGACAAGGAGAAGACAGCTTTTGTAAAGCTAAGAAAAACACAGCATGTGTCAAACATATCCAAAATGTGTCTGTACAATTTGAAGTGTGGACTATTTATTCACATCAAATGCAAAGAACAATGAATATTGTTCATGTTCACAGTACAGAACAATGTAGTATGACAGCCCTTTGGCGTACATCTTTTTCAAGAATGCAAAGATTTATAAGCAAAAGTTTGGAAACTCTTTACCTTCTAAAACTTTTGTTCAGTGTTTTCAGACTCACATAATTTAAAACAATGCTATTTATACCAGCTTGGCTCTGTGAAGGAGAGCCAGCTGTAGACATGATGAAATCCCTGTGTTAAAATACCACACCATGACGTTAAAAACTAATTCAATTATATGCATGACCAGTTCAATAGACCTACAGAATTAGGCCATTGTCTGAAATGATGGGAAAAAAGAAAAATACTAGTTTAAAAAAATCATGTGTGAATAAAGTGTAAAGTAAAAATAATTTTCATGAAGAGCTGCCAAAATAGGCTTCAAGAACAAGGGATAACAGATTTCTGCAGTAATCTTCCGAGCTATTTACACCTCATCAACAAGAGGTTTATAATATGATTCTTCAGAGGTATGTTATCATTACAGCAGGGGCTATATTGGCGGTAAAATGGTTTAGGGCCAGGAAGGGCAAGCAAAAGAACTGGTTCAAAAACAGCCCAGAAACTAATGTATACATGCAGACTGAACTTACTGTAGAGCTGCTTTTAATCATAATAGCAAGGCATCATGCATTTCTTTGAAGGAAGAAATATTCCAAATATCTACACATTTTTGTTTCTTTAAGATAAGCTCAATAATTAAATTAAGGCTAGATTTTTGGGTTTCAATCAATGGCTCATTGCATCAAATGTGGGATTTGAATGCATCACTGAAAAGTCAATAGGCCTATGGGTTATAAGCTTCTTGATGAGAACTAGGAGCAGAAATCTTGTCTGAGAGTATCAGTCTTCAAAAGCAAAGCTGATTGATTTGAATGCTAAAAGTCTGATCATGATTCAGTTTGTAACAGTCACAGCAGAGATAAAAGTACACAAGAGTCTCATCAGTAATCTTACCCATTCAGTTATAGTGGGTTACTTGCATTTAGTTCATGTAGAAAATATTAATGTCACAATGGAATAACACTCTATGAGGAAAGTAAATGGAGGGATATAAATGCCACCAATGCCCTAGCCTTCTGCACTCTCTTGTGTCTGCACTTTTGTGATAATGATGTCACAAAGTCACAAAGGCCCCTGAGAAAAGAAAGAAACCCATAAATTTTCAGATCTGCAGAGCCCTGATCTTCTGAACTATCTTCTTTACCATCCATCCAGCCAGTCAGCCATCCATCCGTCCGTCCATCCATCCATCTCTTGCCATTTGTCTGGGTCCATTTTGTAGTCTAAGCAGAGCCACCCCTACCTCCCTCTCTAGCCACTTCCTCCAGCTCTTCCAGGGAACACCAAGGTAAGCCAAAGATGTAATTTCTTCTGCATTTCCTGGGTCTGTCCCTGGGTCTCCTCCCTATAGGACATGCCTGAAACACCTTACCTATAAGGAACCCAAAAGGCATCATAGCATTCTACTCAGATGCCCAAAGACATATTTAAATCAAACACTCAGTAGAGCAACCCCAATTACAAAAAGGTTGGCAGACTGCACAAAATATAAATAAAAACACAATACACTAATTTAAAGATCTCATAAATCAATATTTTATTCACAAGAGAACAAAGAAAACATGTCAAATTTTGAAAGTGAGACATTTTATTATTTCATCTTGAATTTCTTGACAGCAGCATATCTCAAAACAGTTGGGACAGGGCCATGTTAACCTTGTGTAGCATCCCCTCTTCTTTTAATAACAGTTGGTAAACATCTGCAAACTGAGGGGACCAGCTGAGGGACCTTTGTTAGAGGAATGTTTTCGCATTCTTGTCTTATATAGGATTCCAGGTGCTCAGTGGTCCTGAGTCTTCTTTGTTGTATTTTGCGTTTCATATTGCCAAATGTTTTCAACTGGTGAAAGGTCTGGACTGCAGACAAGGCAGTCCAGCACCCAGCCTCTTCTACTACAAAGCCATGCTGTTATAATAGCTACGGTATAGGGTTTAGCATTGTCTTGCTGAAAACTGTAAGGCTTTCCCTGAAAAAGATGTCATCTGGTGGGGAGCAAATGTCCCTAAAACCTGTATATACCTGTCAGCATTGATGGTGCCTTTCCAGGTGTGCAAGTTGTCAATGCCATTGGCACTAATGCACCCCCATACCATCAGAGATGCAAGCTTTTTGAACTGACTGCTGCTGGATGTTCCCTCTCTTCTTTAGTCAGGAGGATGCAGCATCCATGATTTCCAAAAAGAATTTCAAATTTTGATTCACCTGACCACAGAACAGTTTTCCACTTTGCCTCAGTCCATTTTGAATGAGCTTTGGCCAGCTACTTCTTTGCATGATGGAGCTTTAGCCTGCATTGGTGGATAGCAAAATGAACTGTATTCACAGACAATGATCTCTGGAGTCCATGCAGTGATTGACAGAATCATGCCTGTTTGTAATGCAGTACCATCTGAGGGCCTAAGGATCCCCAACATTCAGTACTGGTTTTAGGCTGAGTCCCTTGTGCACAGAGATGTCTCAAGACTCTCAGAGTCTTAATGATATTATCATTATTATTATTATTATTATTATTATTGATGATTTATTTCAACATGCTGAATACAACAAAAAGAATACATTTTAAAAAACATGTTCTAAAAGGAAGTGAGAAGAAGCATACGCCTATTTAGTTCCACCCCCTCTCCGTTATTAGTAATCGGTAATCAATTTACTTCCTGTTCCCATATTCTTATTTATAATATATCATTATCTTTATATATACATATATAAATACATATAAACACCTTTATAAGTGTAAAGTTACACTTAAAAATACACATTTTGAGCATGGAAGTAAGGTCAAAGCTCCTCTTCCTCCTTGTGTCCTGCTAAGACCATCATTTTATAACAATTCTTAAACTGGCTCATGCTTGGACTTTGCTTAAGTTTTTTATTTAGTCCATTCCACAATTTTACTCCATTAACTGAAATAAACCCCCTTTTTAATATTATTCAAGTACAAGAATATTTTTTTGAATTTTTGAACATTTCAAGGGATTTGGCAGTTTATTGCTTTGTACACAACTCCTGTGGTGTGATAAGGAACTATATCCAAGTATTTTTATTATTTTTCAGACAGATAAAGACACAAACATACAATGTTGTCACCCCGTCCCTCCCCAAGATACCAGACCTTACAAGCGTTATTGTTAATTATTGTCTGACTTATTCATATATGTTTTCTTGAACGTGAAGGGAAAAAAATGAAGAGAAAACAATTTAATATTGTATATTGAGAGTATAGACAACACTATACTCGAAGACCAATGGATCACTGGGTACTGTATGTGTGTGTAAAACTATACTGAATTACAAATTGGTCATGAAATGGTGATAGATGGTTAATCTAATCACTTGCCAAATAATTTTTGACAGCGCCCATTTTTTTCAGGTTTCATAGGACAATTTCCCCTGCGGCTCAGTGTAATAAGCCATCTGGTACGTCATGTTGGCCTTATCTATTCTTTTTTCTTTATGTTTGGACTTTCCATTGATCAGTCTACAGAACATAATAGAGACTAGCTCTGTTTGGGCTGATTATTGTATATTAAATGTACTCTCTAAGGATTTCATTTAGGATATGAACTGATCCCTTACTGACCATGAAGGCAGGAGTTTTATTTAAATGGAATTCTCGTATTATCTAATATTAAATTCTGTTCTTAGTATTACAACACATACAGATTTGTGAAATCTGCTGGGAAGTGAATATGTAATGAGCTAAAAGTTGAGGCACTACAGAAGAGTGTGCATGAGAGATCTTCAGGAGAAACACGCCTATGTTTAGGTTGTCTTTTTTTTTAGGTAATTATAGCCAAAATAACATCATAACAATTACATCTGAATTGGAAAAGGGTCCTGGATTGTAAAAATTTGAGTGACAGTGCAGTTTTACTGGTGGTCATTTGTATAATTAGAATATTGAAAGTCACTGAAGTAATAAATGAGCTGGACAGAGTGAGGTTAGCTTGCTGGTCATATCAATTATGCTTTTTCATCAGGTCTAACTGCAAGCAGCACCTCACTCCTTTCTGTTTTATACTCCATGAAAAAAGGCAAAGAAAAAAATCATCACAAGTAGACACATTTGCATCTTTAATTAGATTTCTGGTGAAATGTTGTTTTTTGTTTATTTGTTTGTTTAAAACAGAGGAAAGCGCTCTCAAACTCCTGCGTCAGAGTTCAGTCCAATAAATCCAGAGTATTATAAATGATAAACTATAGTGATTTATTGTCTTTTTTTCCCTGTGGTACTTTTGAATTCACTCATCAAATAATATTCCATTAAATCCAGAAGCTGTTTAGGACAACTTCTTCAAGAATTTGGCAGCGTAATGCTTTTGCTGGAATTAAAAAGGCTCAGGAAAATGACAAGTTGCATAACTGTTAAATTTTAAATCTGTAGTGAAAACATGTACTGCGTGACTCAGGCTGAGAGAGCACTTGTCTGTGCCAGACAAACTGTAGGCCAGCATTTTGAAGTCAGGGAGGGCAAATGCAAATAAAAACCAATGTTAAGCTTGCAGAGAGCACGCCAGTGAGATTGGTTGACTTTAACACAAAAACGTTTTGCACATAATGCTCAAATATTAACACATCCACACAAATAAATAACAAATGGAAAAGTATTTACCATACGCTGATGTTTAAAAGCTTTGCCTGGTATAGTGAGTGTGTGTGTGTGTGTTTATTTGTAGGTGTCTGTACAATGTAGGGCTAGGACCATCTGACCACTCTATGCTGACTGCAAAAATTTCTGCACCTATTTGCTTATTTGCTCAACAACAAGCTTGATATTACACTTTCTAACATTTAGAAAATGTTATCCTTCTGAGACTTGCACTCACTGAACAGTGAGCTGTGACTTTACTGGCACATTGTGCCACCTTCGAGTAAATCAGAAATGCATTCACAATAATTGCTCCCTGTTGCACAGCACTCAGTAAGCACAAAAGCTCAATATTCTGGACTCTGCTTTTTCCTTAGGTTGATGCATTTAAGCCTTTTGTAGAAACTACCTGCTATTAAATGACTAAACTGTTGAGTATTGAGATGTTTATGCTTTATGAGATTTACTTCTCCTTTTTACATAAAACTAAATGAGTTTGAAGGACACTGTAGTGATTTTTTAAAGTATTACAGGGATACTCAGGTAATTGTGAAGATCTTAGTACATGATGAAATCAAGTATTATGGGAAGTGTAGATTTTCAGGTTTTGGGGACTTAACAGAATGTAACAGAATATGCTGCTTTTGATCATTTTTTAAAGTCTGTAAGCCTTTGGGATGACCAAGGTTTCTGAAGTCATTACTTATAACATCTGGCTTGATTATTTAAGTCATAATAACTGACAAGCACAATATGATTAAAACAGAAGGGTCTGAGATAATATACTATTAAGTCCCAAAAATCCCTAAATCATATCTTCTAATACAGTCAATGTCATCTTTTATGAGATCTCTGTATAAACTTCCACACCACACTAAATAGCACCCAATTGTAATGCAAACTCTCTGGTATAAACCAGGGTTACTTCTTTCGAAAATGTTTCCGCTGAGCCACAGAAGACATTATAAAATATTTTCACAGGAACAGTCCTCCTCATTACGAGCAAACTGACCTTCACATGTGGTACTACACCTGTGGAATGGCTTTTTAACTTAGTCCTGATTTAATGATTCTTGCAGTATATTTTTTGTCCCAGCCCTAGCATTTGTGTATTTGTACTGTACGTTTGTGTGAGCACTTGACCCTCCTTAATCTGAGACTGCTCAGGACACTCAGGCCAGTCTGAGGAACACAGAGTGCATATTTCTGGCCTCTTAATTAGCTGACACCTTGAAAGGAAAGCTAATCACTGTTAACAGCTTAAATCTGTTTGATTCAGACAGCTCTGGTCCTCAGACTGGATCACAGCCCAGTGAAGTGAGAGGCAGCAGAAGCTTGGTTGGCTGCCATTAAGAAAAGCTAGGAGTGTTTGGCAGATAGTGAGTGCAGCCAGCACTGTTGACAAGGGCCTCCTAAGTGGCTTGAACCTTCTGCAAAAGAGCAGGAGGGATCAATGGGGAAACTCCTACACTAATTGGGTAGGAGCACTTGCATGGCTGTTACATCCCTCTTGACATCATGAAGTATACTAAACTGTCTTTGTGTTTAGATGTATGTGACAGAAAAATAAATGTGGGGACGACGGTGATAATTATTTTTGCTTTACCAGAGGAGCAGTAAGAGAAAATACACACATCTGCATGTTATTTTTTTCTTTTTTTTTTTTTAACAAGGAACACACACACACACACACACACACACACACAAACAAACAAAATCAGAATACTGCCCCCCAAAAAACAATGTTCAGTTCCTCAC
>VUQH01006437.1:6557-25176 GCA_015106775.1 Etroplus canarensis | reverse complement strand
GGACGGGTGACACACACACACACACACACACACACACACACACACACACACACACACACACACACACACACAGGATGGGTATCACCAACTGCTGCAACAGTGAAAGCAACAAGAGTCTGAGTCGGTGGACAAAGGTTGAGTCAACCACTACTGACAAGCTCCTGTGTGTGAACGGCTGCCTGTCCACCTGGCTTTAACAAACCTCTGGTACTATTGCATAACACGACTGAAGTTAAAATACATTTTTACACAGAGTTTTGGATGCACGTGCCCACATAAAAGGCAAGGGTACTCTCCTTTTTGATCTCTTCTAGATTTGATACAGTATATTTTGAAATATTTTCTGCTGTTTATCCAGGTTGGGGTCACAAGGTGGCTGAGGAAGACACTGAGGCGTCCCTAAGACAAACTCTCTCTGGTGTTTCTTGGGTATGTCCCAGGGTCTTCTCCCAGTAGGAAAGGCCCAAAGCTCCTCACCTAGGTGGCATCCTTGTCAGCTGCCTGAACCACCTCAACTGGCTCCTTTCAGTGTGCAGTAGCAGCGGCTCAACTCAGCTCCTTACCCCGTCTCTAAGGGAGAGCCCTGACACCTTTTAGAGGAAGCTCATTTCTACCACTTGAATCTGCGATCTCATTCTCTCGATCGCTACCCACAGCTTGTGGTCATAAATGAGGGTAAAAAACTTAGATTGGTCAGTAAAATTGAGAGCTTTGCTTTTGCAGTCAGCTCTCTCTTCACTGCTGCAGACTGGAACAGCATCAATATTAACTCAGACCCTGCATTGATCAGCCGTCAGTCAATCTCTCACACCCTGCCATCTACTGCAGGTAACGCCCTGACTGTGGCTCAGAACCTCATGCAAACCCACTTCAAAGAAACAGGATTATTTCCAACTGAGGAAAAACACTTAAGCTAGTAAATCTGTTTTTCATTTTATCTCACATAAAGGAATATGCAAATGGATTTTACGAAGTCTCCTGAAACCTCATTTAAAGATAATCTGTATTTTTGCATATAAAACCACAGCTGCCCAGCTCTGCTAAATGGTGTTCCACAGGGTTCAATTCCTGGTCCCATTTTTTATTTTATTTTATCAAAAAAACATCATAATTTATAACAATAAAATTTCTCAGTGTCATGCAGATGGATCAGGTCAATATCCACATTTCATTGCTTTCCATCAACTCAATTGGGTCAAAAACTGAACTGTTTTTGATAGTCTAAAATGCACTGTTCAATAAGCGTTTCTCTTCCCTAACTGTCAAAGCACATAATGTGAGAGCAAACACATTCTTTGCCGTTTTACACATTCAGCATATACAGAGCAGGATTTATTTGGAGTCGTGTTTCTAAACACTTTATATTCACTGGGTCCTCTTTGACTCACCCGGAACAACTTGTTAGAAAAACAGAATCCAAAATGTGACAGCTTGTACATCAGTGTCTGAATGGATTAGCTTCAAAATAAAATGCTGGCCAGCTCCAAATATAGAAAAGAGCCAGACCTCTTATCATTTGCAAACATGAGGCAAGTTACTGAGCCACAAAAAAAAAAAGGTCAGAGGATTCGAAGTATGCCCCAACTTTGACTGTTTGAAAGCTGTCTTAAAACCCTGCTCTTTTCAGCTGCCTTTTGATGTGCTTACCTTGAATGCATTTACTTTTTTGGTACATTTTCACAGTTTTAGGAACACTACCTTGTCTCAGGATTACCTGCAGAAACACCTTGGAGAAGCTGTTATGAATAAATACTGCTTGTTAAAAAATTTAAAAAAAATATGTCTCCCTCAAAAATCAGACTGCAGAACAAAGAACTTCCTCTCTGAATATTTATATTCCTTGACTGCAAAGGTACATTATTTAACTCGAGGACAATTATTCAACATGATGGCTAAAATATGATGAGTCTCATACAAATGAGCTACCTTCAGACTTTGCAGTTCATTTATATCACAGTTTGTTATGATTATTGCCTAAAACCCTCCATTATGATGCATGTTAATGTCATATGGAAAGAAGGGCCTGTGTTTGTGTGTTGTGTTCATCTGGCCAAGAATCAGCTGTGGAAATATTTGCAGGAGACACAAGCAGAGGAAAAATGTCTGATATTCAATCACAGCGTGCATTATAAAGGCATCTCTATTAAATATGACTTGGGCTGTGGAAACTGTGTCCCAGAAGACAGACACGAGAATGTATGAGGCTGCTTCTGCTGCTCCCTGAGCCTTGAACTCGTCCGTCTCTGCTCATCCAAATACCAAGAGGAACCTGAAACCTGCTCCCGTTTCTGTGTGATCTGCTGTGACACAAGGGCTGCCCTTATCAATTCTGATTAACATCACTGGCTTCACTTGAGCTACTCACACAGCTGTTTAATATCTTGAAGTCTGCTCTTAACACTGCAACAGAAGCGTGACCAAACATACAGCAGAGGAAGCATAAGATCAGATAAAAGCAATGCACTTACAAAAAGGATAGAAAGCTAAACTTGACTTCCAGGACCTGAAAGAAATAAAACACTGCAGCAGTGGCCAAGCACTGAGGATTTTATTGCTTCCACACTACCCAAAGTCAAAAAGAGGCATTACTTATACAGCAAAGCACAACACTGCTACGTCTAGGAATATCTTCTGTGCATGCTGTGTTTATCCAGCTGTTGGAGACGTTGTAAAGGTCGGGGTAACTCGGTGTCTACGGGCAGGTCAACCCAGCTGCACCGGGTCATTCAGAGCCATTCACCTCACACGACAAAGAGTTTAATGCGCTTCTCAGTGTGTCAGTGCTCCAGCATGTAACACTGAGTCAGTTACACCTCTTTTCCTGAACAATCAATCAGTGTGAGAAACAGTCTGTTACCTTCCCGTTTATTTCTTAGTTTTAAAACAGTGCATGCTTGTGCTATACGTGCATTATAGTTCTGTTTTTTGTGATGAGACATATCTTAAAAGAAAGCGAAACGATCAGGCTGCTGTAGTTAGGAGTAAAATAATGTGAAATTACCACTGGGACAGCGGCTTATCTGTGGGGCTGCGGATTCTAAAAAAGAACAGAAAAACAGCAGATACATGACAACACCTCAACAGTGCCTCCAAGTGGAAACTAGCAGCAGAGAACCAAGTTTTCGTTTTGGTGGCAACCTCTGTCATGTGTTCCAGGTGAGGAAAGATTTCACCATCTCAAAATGATGTGGCACACAACCAAGTCTCAATTCAAATCTATTTTTACACTTTGGTTCCAACTTCAGTTCACTGTGCGCCAAACCCCTGATTTGATTTCTGTTATTTGGTAAACATGTAAGCGCTTACTGCCACTGCTTACCCAGCAGGTCTCTCCGACTCGCTGCCTTCGGCACACTTGAATGTGACCCTCCTGGAAGCAGGTGTAGCAGTGATGGGGAACCCGAGGGCACTTTGGGCCCTCTGGGTTCCTGTTTGCCCCACTCTGTTTAAACGGTTCTCTTCCTCCTCCAGCACAGCCCGAAATGAACACGAGGAGGACGGGGACTGCACAGCTGTTGCCCTGCAGGTGGTAAGAGATGACAGAGGGGAAGAATACACGTTTACGAAAGATTAGTTCACAGTAAAAGTGAAGACTGTTGCAGTTCTGTTGCTACTCCTCTTAAGCACATTTTGGACTTGAGTCACCCTTTAATTATGTTCTATAGCTATCACTGTTTTCAGAGTTTAAAAGCATTTGATTTTGAGCATCAGAAACATCTTTTAAGCACAAATTTTGTGCCCTTTCTGTAAAAAAATAAAAAATAAATAAAATATAAAAAGCTGGTGACCTGTTCACTTGAATGACAACTTAACTACAGTTCATTTACAGATCCCAGGACGTTAATAACTCATATGCACTTCAGCAAAATTTCTGCTCCTGTTTAACACTTACTTCACATTCTAACAATACAAACATATCTGTATATTTTTACCTTAAGATTAGTTCCCAACCTAGCCAACTACACTTCTTCGTGGTTGCAAGCTGCCTGCCTGCGCAGGGCTCCAGATAATAGAACGACATGTTGTACATGTATGTGAGGCAGTGCCGTTCCTGACTCAACTACCTCATCCTTGTCCTGGTTTTATGTCTAGTTTTCTAGTTTTTTTGATAGTATGGAAAGCTAGTGTAACCAGAGTCAAACTCCTTGTATCTGTTGACATATTTGGCAAATAAAATGTATCCTAACATTTTGAAAATTACAGAAAGTCCCACCTCTGAAGAAAAAAAAACTGGGCACCTAGGTCCACATAACATAACAGTCATTTTTTTAAATAAATATCCATGTTTGAGGGGGACATATTCTCCGCATCCCCTACATTGGTGGTAAAAGAAATCAGTATAGAATTGTAGGCTAGGCCAAAAGCCAGATAGATTATGGATGTCATTGCAGCCCTCACATTAACTTCAAAGACTCGTAAAAAGGTAGAAAATTATTTGCTTACCACTTCTTCAGTCAGAAAACTTAGGCTTAATGCTATCTAATCGAAAGACAAATTAGAATATCCAATTTAACTAACTTACGAACTTTTCAAGGCTTATTTCTCTATTGGTAAACGTAGTATGCGACAATAACCCTACTATTGTCAAACTATTCGACTCAATTTTACTGCCTACTGTCTAGAATAGGATGTCAAGAGCTCCTGCAGGTGTAATCTGTAGGTGGCCCAATACTTTTGTGCATACAGTCTATAATTATCCACTGATCCTAAAACGGCCTAAGCACCAAATTTCCAGCACAATATTATTCTGAAGCTACAACTTAAGTTTACATTCCTGTGGAAGAGGTCATCTGTAGCACTCTAAGTGGAGACAGGGTCTTCTACACAAGAGAACACCATCTACATGCTTTATATTCTCACAAATATCAGTTTCATCCAAGGTGGAAAAAAAAAGCATGGATTCACTTTACAAAAACACTTTTCTTCAGTCTTTTACTTTAACATGTCCTCTCCTACCAGTTAGAAGCTGCAAATCCATCCAAAGGAACCAGGAAGGTATTTGATGACATTAGTGGGTGATAGACAGAAGCGGTATTCATTTTTGGGCTCACTCACCAGGCCTTCCCACTGCTTTTGGATGGGGCGGCTGTGGGGGTTGGTTTGGATGCTGTGGAATCCAAATTGGCCTCCTTGTTAGCCATTGCCAACATCTTCCTTTGTTTCTGGGACAGCTTAGTGGAAAGAGGGGAGTGCTTGATGCTGGTGTTGACACTGCAGACAGGTGGAAAAAGAAGCAGGGCTGAAGTCAACAGTAATCTTAATTCACATTTCCAGACTGAGTAATGTCATCCAGTTTATACTTAATTTAAAACACATTCAGAATGAATCATGAATTGAAGGGTACATATGCAATGTACTTGTACCAGACATTAATTAAAAGCATCACTGACTCCTGTAGACAAGAATAAGTCATAAATTCATTGTCTGCTAATGATTTCTCAGTTAAATACAGTAGACTACCCCACCCACCTTCCAGGGCTCTTAGGAGTAGCTCCAAGAGTCTGCAGAGAGTTGGCTTCCATGTCCATGATTGTTCTCAGATCCAAGACTGGAGGCGCACGAGCAGGACTGCAGATCGAAAAAACACAGTCACACTTAATAAGAAAGCAATGCAGCTCAAATTTCAATAGTTATTTATTTACTAAGGGTGAAATAATTTCCTTCCTGTTAACTACCTACTCAAAATAAAGTGGGTAGATATGAGGTCACAATTTCATCTTCTGCAGTGACTGTCAAATATTAAACCTGCATTTCTAGGCAGGGGAGGAGCTAAGCAAAATTTAATCTCAGACCATTAAGTCCACCCTACCAGGGAAGGACCTTGGGGATGGTTTGTGGAGCAGAATTGAGGGGTGTCGGAAGGCCATTCTTCAGAGAGGTTGGGGTGGTGGGTGGGGTCTTCAGCCTCTGACTAAAGGTTTTTTCATCCTGCAGGTAACAGTAACAATTCTTACAAACACTTTAAGTAGTTTACATAACTTTAACTTCCATAATATGTCTATCAGCTGTGCAGTCTTGAAGCAAAACTATGCATTCCTCCCATACACAAGATAGCAGACTTCCCAATTTATGCTTATAATCATGTCAATTTTTCTAAATTGTACCTAAAGTGTAAATGAATATTATTGTCTTGTGGTTTTTACAGTGAACTATTATCAGGCACCATAAAGTAATCAATGCTGCTTATTAAAGATGTAAAACTAACCTCAGCTCTGTCATGGAAAATGGGTGACTGCATGTCTCTGGGACTGCCTGCCCCAATGTAGCTGCCTTCAGAGTCCGATGTGAGGAGCTCTTGCAGAGACTCTGTCGAGTTAGCCTTGCCCGACTTCACCAGGCATGGTGAGACCACTGAGCAAGAAGTGTTGATGAAATTACAGGTGACCTGACAACAACGGAATCCTTTCAAAAAGTAAAGGTGGTTAACTATATACCTGCAGCAGGAGGGCTTTGGATGATATCAGAGAGAGTGTAGCCCCCTGAGCTGTCAGAGCGTCTTCTTGGTTTCTTCTTAGCCTTGATCTTGGCCTTTTTTAACAGAATTTCCCTGAAAAACACAATGTTGAAAGTTTCTTGCGGATTATCATCTGAGTCAACATACCAACGATGTTACTAAAAGGTCTGCAAGGAAACTATACACCTTTATTATTTACAATTTTAAAAAACTAAGTTAAAATAGAGACACTCTGTACCTGCAAGAGTGTTCCAGTTCTGCCTCTGGTTTGGGGCTGAATGCTAAGTCTAAATCTTCATCATCATACATACTGAGGTCTGGTGCACCAGGATATGGGGTGATGACACGTTTTTGCATTGCTGGAATCTGAAACCAAATGAAAAAACATTTAAAAACTGAATAATCAGCTTGATGAAAGTAATATCTTAAAGTTTTGAGCCACCCCTCATTTCTTTACATTTTCCTTAGAAAAAGGATAATGGGTACAATGAATTACTGAAACATGCACAAACATAAATGAAATACAGTACATAAAGCAAAAAACAAAGTTTGTACAATTCTAACCAGCTTGAAAGTCAATATTTAGTATGACAAAACTTCATTGTTCAACAAAGCCTGAACTCTTTTAGGTAAGATTTCTTGACACTTCTTTAAGCAGTCTTCAGAAATAGTTCTCCAGGCTTCTTGAAGGATATTCCAAAGCTCTTCTTCGGATGCTGGCTGCCTTTTGTTCCGTTCTCTGTCAAAATGTCAACAGGACTGAAAATCAGTGGCAACAGGTTTTGAAGTCACTCCATAAAACCTGTTGCCACTGATTTTCAGTCCAGTTCTTGTGTAATTTAGCATACATCAGCCTTTTCTCCCCTTTTCCCTTCCCTAAGAATGGCTTCTTGACAGCGCCCTTCCAATGGGACGATTTAAGATGAGGCTTCAGCAAACAGTAGGTGGATCAGATGCATCTCTCGAGTCTTGTGTCAGGTCTTTGCTGTTTTTTCCTCTTCTTAAGGACATGACTTCAGATACTATTTATCTGCTATAGATAGTTTTTTTAGGCTTCCTACTTCTTTTGTCCTCCAGTCGCCCAGATTCCTCAGTTTTTTAAAGGACACACTGCACACTGCACACAATGCCAAGCTATGCCAAGTTTCCAGCCAATAGATCTTTGGGAATCATCTTGCTGGTGCAAAATACTATTCTATGCCTGTTGAACTTTACCTTTGGCATTTTTCATAGATTCCACTAAAGAAATAGAAACAAATTGTGTATTTTTTACAACAGGCTTCTAAATTTGTGTTTTTCTAAGTCGCCTGTTATAAGTAGTCACAGCACTGGTTCCTGTGTTAAGTAGCTTAACAAAAAAATATTTACACCCAAAATGGCTAGGTACAAGAATGGGACTAAAACTGAGTGAAAAATCAGTCAATGTCAAAACAAAAAAAAAAGGCCTTCAGAAAGCCTGGAGAGCTATTGCTCAATACCACTTTAAAATGATAAGAATAACTGGCTCCTTGGTAGATAAATATTGTGAGATGAGGGGTGGCACAGTACTGTATACTGAAATATTTAAACCCTTTATACCATCTGCCATGTTACACTTAAATAAATATCTCAAGGTCTCAGTTAAGCCAAACCACTGATACACTCACTCTGCTGCTGGAGAAACTGATGTCTCTTCATAATATAGAAAGATCTCCAAGTATATGATTACTGAAAGTTAGTACAACAGACAGCAAAGTCTCTCACCAATAAACTGCAAATAAAAGATGGATGTAGTCACGTCACTTTGGTAAAGTCCCTTTGAAAAGACTCAAGCTGAACCCTTTTGCCATCGTCACCTTAGCTGTTTGAAACAGAGCTGACTGTGAAACTGAGGGACACTGCACTTTGTCCTCTAATGGGAACCACAATACACAAAATGAACTTTATGTTGTGTTCAGTATGACTGAACTTGTGAGAACCATAAACCCATAAGGAAAGTGTCTGAGGTCACAGAGTGAGGAATCTGATGGCAGTTTTCCCGTAGAGTTTATATACAACTGGTTGTCTTATTGCAACTCAATGAGTCACCCTCTGCTGGTCACTAAAAAGAATGCAGGCTACATCCATTATCTGCATCTAGTGCACACTCCAAAAGAGATTCTGCGTGCCAAACAAGCCATTTATTTTGTTTTTAAAAAAAGGAAAAAATTGCCACTTTTAAAAAAAAAAAAAAAATCTGGAAAGTTTGACACAGACTGGGGTGTTTCTAAGAGTGGGAGGTGACTCACCATCTTCCTGTAGGCTGCAGAAAGCTCCACAAGCACTTCGTCACTAAGAATATCCAGAGCTCTGAGAGCAATAAAGCAACACAAAACAAACATATTGATTAGGAAACATTTCTACTTTTCTCCCATTTTCACTGGTTTATGGATCCATATTTCCATGCACATGTTTTTACTAAATATGTTCAGGATTTTGTACACAGTCCCATATATGCTATATGGACAAAAGCATTGGACCACCTACACAATGCACCTACAGGAGCCTTTATGAAATACCATTTTAAATACAAAAGCATTAATATAGAGTGGGTCTCCGCTCTGTATCTATAAAAGCTTATAAAAGCTTTTGGAAAGTGTCTGTGGAAATTTTTGCTGATTCATTCAGAAGAGCATTTGTAAGGTTTGACACGTCACGTTGGATGAGAGGTCAGGACTTTGTTCTCCCACAAACTCATCCAAACATGCCTTTATGGACCTTAATCTGTACATCTGGGCACAGTCATGCCTTCCCCAAAAGATTCCCATAAAGCTGGGAACCCCGAGCGTTATCCTTCCTTCAAACTTTACAGTTGGCAAAATGCAGAGAGGCAGGTAAAGCTTTCCTGGCATTCACCAACCCCAGACTTTTATACCAGAATGTCAAATAGAGAAGCGTATTTCGTCACTTCACAGAACACATTTCCACTGCTCCAGAGTCCAGTCATGGCATGCTTTACACAAGTCTTGCCATTAAGTTTGGTGATTTAAAGTTTGCACTCAGTTGAACAGCCATGGAAACCCATATCAAGAAGCTCCCTGCACAGTTTCTGAGTTGGTTTTAATGCCAGAGGCCCTAATTCAGTCAGCAGAGTGTTGGGAGACTTTTATACACTATGTAATTTTATGTGGCAGAGTTGCTGTGGTTCCCAAACACTTCCTCTTTGCAATACTACTTACAGTTGATCGCAAAATTTCTTGGAAGTAAGAAAGTTCAAAACTTAACTTTTTGAAACGAATGCATCCTATTACAGTACCACATTCAAATTCAGTGAGCTCCTTGGAACAACCCATTGTTTATTTGTTTACAGAGACGGCGTGTATGGCTAGGTGCTTGATTTTCTAAATCTGTGGCAATGGGAAAGACTGATACACCTGACTGATGATTAAGAGGTGCAGCCCAATACTTTGGTCCATATAGTGTACTTCTAGCTTAGGATTTTAATTATAGTTACTGTAGCACTGTATTTAAATAAAACTTTTGTTGCTTTAAATGAAAAAAAAATCCAAAATGCTATCAATCAGCTGCATTGATCATTGGGGTTAAAATCTCACTTTGATTCCAGCATGGCAGCCATGTTGAGCACAATGAACTGGAGGCAGGACAGTTTTAATTGCTCTGCATTGTACATGGTAGCAAACTCCAGCAGCTCTGCAGCATTCTTCAGAGTCACTGAGGAGAGAAAAGCATGCAGTCTGCAATTCTTTTAACTATGCACCTGTGTCTGCTGAAATTTTCTATACTTTTGAAGTTATTCGGAATCAACATGAGGAAGACAAAAACTTAATGCAGCATCAAATAAATGGCCTATGTTGTAGAAGAGAGTCATCACATAAATTTATGACCACAAGAAGGGGACTATTAAAAGATAAGAGTACAAGAAGTCCCATCAGAAACAGGACAAAGAACATACAGTTCTCAGTGATGACGACCTCACACATCTCCTTGAGGCGTGTGATAAGTAGCTGGTCAGCGACAACCAAAACGTTGCAGACAAACTCTACATTCAGAGACTCTGTCAGTGAAAAAGAAACGAACAGTACTGTTAATGTGGAGGAGCTTTCCACCATGTTCCATCTAAATTTGGAGAGCACATGATCATTAAAAAACAACTATTCAAAATTGGCCTTTATTCTAGCAAAAAAAACAAAAACATAAACTTGAGAGGGTACCTTTAATGGTGGGAGACTCATCTGTGTAAATGTACTCGAGAATGACCTGCAGGATCTCTGAGCTGGTGGGCATCTCCAGGGCAGAACAAGATGTAGCCTGAAGGGTTGTGAGACAGTAATAGTCAGCCTGAGTATGTGTGTGAAATTGTGCAAATTTACAGCATCGACTGGTTAAAGAAAATCACATTTAAAGAGAAAAAAAAAACCTTAGCATACCTCAATCCAGGGGTTGCCAAGCATACTCCTGAAGTACTCTAGAGAAAGATGGGTACAAAAATAAACACATGGCTTTTAATTATCTGTAGCTTTAAATACTTTCAAAGCATTCAAATTAAGTTACCACAATTTGCCATTATATCCACAAAGAGGTCTCTTTGGAAAAATCTGATGACTGCCTATAACATGTTACTGATCCTGAGAACACACATCCTCAAGTGTATTCATATTGCCTAATGCTGTCTCAAATAGGACCATCATTAAAGACGGTCCTATAGGATGCAGAAGTGGGTTAATCAGGGCCTGAAATACATACATACTAGCTCTAATACATTTGGAGAATTGTTGGATGGGGACATTTACAATATTTTTGGAGGTAGGTGGCATCGGGATAAAATCTGAACCAATATTAATTACCCTAGGAGTATCAGAACGCTTGAAGATACTACAAATTTGCAACATAAGTTAAAGTTACAGTTTGACATGTTGGCTGATTCCTTACCTAATCGTGCACAGAGAACACTTTTGTGACAAGGAAACTCTTTCCCATTTTCAGACTTCAGAGTAACATCACAGAGATAGGAGCTGCAGACAGAAAGAACAACATATTTCAAAGCTATTATTTACAATTTACTCTATAGCCACAGCTGATAATATACACACACACACACATACCATTTTTTCTGGTAGAATTTGGGTTTGTTGCCAGTTTTCTTTTGTGTAACATTAATTTTTCCATTTTCATATTTGACACCATCCAGTCTGTACAGAAATAAAGCAAACAAGATTAAAACACAGGACATTAAATCTATACTACTGCTAGGTTGAGAGCACATTTGGCCTCTCACCGTGCAGACAGGCTGCCCAGGCTGAGCTTTTTGGCAACACCCTGTAGGGTTTTCACTGGATTGGCCCCTCCCTCGTTGACTCCAGCCTTGTCACCTTTGCCGCCTTTCCCCTTTTTGCCAGGCTTGGAGCCTTTGGTCTTGGCCTTGTCACTGTTGCCTTTGGCTCCAGGGGGCAGGGAACGGTACACCTCAACAGCTGAACGACCACTCAGACCCAAGTCCTGCAGGCTGCTGATAAGCCTCTCCTCTTCTGAATCCTGGCCAAGGCAATGGAGACAGTAGAACACAGTCTTCATGAAATAAATATAACTGAGTTAAAGCTAACAGATCTTCCTTTTCTTAAAGACAGAAGAATTAGTTCAGAAACTTGCTGCCTTGAAATAATCATGAAGTAAAAACTGATGCAGCTCAAAAAGCTGTACAAACAATCAATATCATGAATTGATTGTCTCTCTGTGTTGGCCATGTGCTGGACTGGTGACCTGTCCAGGGTATACCCTCCTTTTTTAACCTTACGACCGGTGGGACAGGCTGCAACAACCCCCATGACCCTGAACTATATAAGTGGAAGAAAATAGATGGATGGATGTCATGAATTATGTGATTTTCCTTTTGTCCCCCCTCACCTGGTTTTGTCCCATCAAGACTCCTGAGAGTCTTGGCCGCGCCCCATGTACCAGCAGCTCACATGAGTCCGTGTAGATGAAGTGAAGAATGTATTCCAACATGTCCGGTGGGATTTTTTCCAGAATGAGTAAATCACAGCCCACGGCATCTTCGCTCTTCCTCACTTCCTTATCGAGCTCGTCGTCAACCCCACAATGCTCAGACATGAACTGCTTCCGGAAGAACTCGGACCTCATGGACAGAATGTACTTGTGAGCTGGGAAGGTGCGATCACCGGCCTGAAGCGTCACATCGTGGATGCTGTCCATTTCATCAGCCTCATCTAGAAGGTTTCGGAAGTGTTGGGAGAAGGAGGATGGAGAAATGGCAGGAATCTCATACAAACTGGAGTACATATATGGGATGAAGACATAAAAAGAAAAAAACTATTAAATTGACATATTAAAACTCATACATCAACAACATTTTTAAAAAAGCAACTAGACTGGGGGCAAATAGACCACACAGCTTTTCAAAAAGTTAACAGTGATAGCAATTAATATAATATAGTCAAGACATATCTCCTCAAAAGAGTAGCATAGTACATAAAGAGCCAAGAATTTTCCCAGCTGACTCCCAATAAAGCAGTGAATGTAATCAGCAGGGAGGAGATCTAAATATAAAAGATGAGACACAAGCTGCTAGGAGAGAGATAGTCCACTGTTCTGATTTATCCAGCTGTGATGTGAATCCCGAGCATAACATTTGGTGACCTGATTAAGACCAATGGGGAAAATGCTTTAAAGTGTATCTTTTTTCTCCTCTTCACATTTCCCGAGAGGACTCAAGCTGGGGTAGGCAACATAAATCAAGCTTACCTCTAGATGGCAAAGTTAACATTTAACATCTTACTGTGGGTAGTAGTGGTAGCATGTTTTCATTGTGAAAGTGCAAACGTCCCCAATTATTATCAATGGCATATTTATCATCCTCAGAATTATTTAGCCTCTGCTGCCCACTGAAGTTTAGATTTCAAACTTCCCATATACAAACAAATCATGATGGTGGAGGTTTATTTATACATTTTCATTTATTCTTCAGGTGTCACTTCAGTTTCTAAACCTTGTTTACACAGGATAGGTTTAAGCTGCCTTTTTCCCCAGGGATTGATGTGGATAACTGGTAAAAATTGTGAACTACATTGATTATAAATGAAGTGGACTAAATAACAAAAAAACACGATCTCCTAAAATGATTACATACTTGAAATAACTCCTCCTTAACAATGTTGACAGTGGATTTCTGGAGTGACCCTCAGCAAATAAAGTTATTCCTCCTACACGATCCTTTTTGTTGTCAAGTCTTTGCCCCGAGGGCCCAGAGATCACAGCTATTGAGTATTTTTTAGTCTTGTCTCTTGTGTACAGCGTTTTCTCTGGATGGTTTTGAAATACTTCACAATCATCCACAGTTCATTCTTTTTGAAATTAATTAATGCTTTAACATCGTTGAACCAGCTGCAGTCTTTCACAAACTATGTTCTACTCAGTCATGTTGCTGATCACCATAGAGTCTGTCTGTTTTTTAATCATTACAAAACTATTTAATTCTATGAAATGTACCGTTGTTATCAAAAAGAAGAAGGCACTACATCACCACAGTGGATGCATCTGCATATGCGATTTGGCACAGACTTTTAAGCCAGATTCCCTTCCTGATGCAACCCAGGCCTGGGACTGGCACTAGAAGTACACTGGCTTGTGTCTCCTACCAGTTGCAAACCGAACATGTAAACCACTACACCACGGAAGCAAAAAATAAATAAAAATTACATTCTGCACATCTTGGCTGCCGTATTAGGCAGGTTTTCTTTCAGGTAATTGTATAGAGCATTTTCTATATATACCTAGTTTTTGGGTCTGCCTGAAGAACTCCAAAATTTCGCCCTTTTGAGTCCATGGTGATACTGACAGCTCTGTGGACATAGGGCAGTTTCTCCAGGCGGATTCGTTCATAGGGCGATCCTGTATCCAAGTGGCCACACACCTCCACACTGACCTCTGTAAGACAAAAGGAGAATGTTAATTCAGCTGAGTAATAATCTATTTTCATGATTCCTTTTCACGTTACCTACCCCAGATTCATTTCTGACTTTTGCTGCGGTTTAATTGTTGATTCATTTATAGAACATTAAATAATTAGTAAAGCAGTTTGTCAGTTTCATTTTTCAACAATGTCATATAAAATGTATTTTCTAACTAGACCACACTAACCCAAAGTCAAACACAAGAAAAAAAAAATCATATTATAAAACAAAACATTTGCCAACATGGTGATCCGACATAACTTTTTCCTAAATTCCTCACCTTTCTTCTCCCCATACTTCTTATATTCTCCAGCCCACACGCCACTGAAGCCCTCACCATCCTGAGTCACAAACATCATGCTGTTCTTGCTGAGAGCGATGTCCGACATAAAAACCTGACGCCCATACGCCCACCGGCACTGTCTCACCGCGCTGCCGGAGGAACGCCAGCAAAACACCTGACAGAGACAAGAGAAACAAGTCTTAGTCACCATTTATATCTACAGGATGCCATACAGGTAAGGCAGATTTTGGATTGTATAACTGTGTAGCATAGGTTAGATAACAGCAGGAAAAGTGATGATAAAAATAACAACAGGATACATTTTTTCCCATGTACCAGCATTTAAAAAGTGAAGCAGAAGTGAACTACTGCTTTACCGTTTGATAATGGATTAGGACCAAATTGTTATGTTAACTCTTTCTACGCTGAGCACTTAAAGGGACAGCTCATCTCATAATCAAATATACCCATTTTTCCTTGATTCTGCAGTTCTAGTTAACCATCTGGATTGTTTGGGTGTGAGTTTCACACTTTTTGCACCATCATCTGTAAAGTTTGCCCCCTTCTCTTGAATATTTTGAAAACAAATGACACTTGCCTTGTGGTCCTCAAAGCACCTCTAAAGTTAAAAAAAAAAGTACCACACAGTAAAAATGCACTTACCCTCCCAGCTACATCCAATGCCAAGATGGAGACCTTTTCCCCTCCTCCCTCGTTCAAGATCTGTGGATCTACTCGATGGTCCAGACTCCCCCCGCTGACCAGGACCTTCTTTATGTTGAGCTGCCTGAAAGTGAGCAATCAAAATCAATTAAGAATAGCAGGTGTTAAGGTACTGCATCCATCCGTTCATGTTGTGCCACTTATCCAGGTGCCGGATGTGGGGGCAGCAGTCTAAGCAGAGATGCCCAGATCTCACCTCTTCCTAGCTACCGCTTCCAGCTCTTGTGGGGGGACACCAAGGCATTCCCAAGCCAGCTGAGAAACATAATCTCTCCAGCGTGTCCTTGGTCTATCCCAGGGCCTCCTCCCAGTTGGACATGCTCAAAAACCCCTTACCTAGGAGGCATCTTAGTCATTTACCCAAACTACCTCAGCTGGTTCGATGTGGAGGAGCAGCAGCTCAACTCTGAGTCCAAATGACCAAGCTCATCATTTTATCTAAGTGAGAGCCCAGAAACCCTTTGGAGAAAGCTAATTTCCACCACTTGTATCCACGATCTCGTTCTGTCACTACCCAGAGCCAATAACCAGTAAATGGACAGCTTTTCTTTAACGCTGAGCTTTCTCATCACCACAACAGCTCAGTATACCATCTGCATTACTGCAGATGCTGCACCAAAACATCTGTTGATCTCCTGCTCCCTCCTTCCCACCATATCAGATTAAAAGGGGATTATGAGAATGCTGAGTTCATAATTTTTTTCTGCTGCCCCCACGTGGCCCAAAAATAAATTGCAAGTTTAGGACTACTAGACTTTAAAGCAGGGGTGTCAAACTCGCGGCTCGCGGGCCGCTTCCGGCCCCGCCCCTACTTCCGGTCGCCCATTCGATGTCAAAAATATCATGTAATTCGGCCCTTTAAAGCGCCACATTGCTATTATTTAATTCAATGAGTCCACATTTCATTACATAATAGCAATGTGGCGCTTTAAAGGGCCGAATTACATGATATTTTTGACATCGAATGGGCGACCGGAAGTAGGGGCGGGGCCGGAAGCGGCCCGCGAGCCGCGAGTTTGACAACCCTGCTTTAAAGTGTAATCAGCTGACTGCATCAGCACTGGTACATTGGAAATGTATGTATCCTACTGTTTTATTCACCTTGAAGCCATCTTCTTGCACTGGTAGTCAGCCAGCAGGTACACATCCCCCTTCTCAGTCACAACTACTGTTGCACCATCACTAGCTGCTGCCATAGCTACGGTAACATCCTTGTGATGTAGGGCTGACACCTGCCGGGGGGCTGTTACACACTTTTCTCCATTAGGATCCAGCAAGTAACCTGGAGAGTGACACAGTAACATAACAAGATGACCATACAGTGCGCATTAAATACTGGCATTTCACAAAAACACAAATAAACTTCCTTCCTGATAAATTAAAAAATGTGCCATTATTCATGACTGTGTGCTGACTGGCTCTGCACTGTGCTACATGCTGGGAGATTCACCTTAATCCGACTGAACCCAATTGTTAAGTCACATTATTTATCCAAGAAACAGTCTTCCTATTTACTTTTCTCTCATTCTAATGCTTTTTGCTGATTTAAGGTTACAGCTTACCCAGCTGGCCTCCATTGAGTCCCATCGTATAGACAGCCTCCCTGGTCCACAGCACTGTGTGGAACCTTCCTGCTGCAACTCCAATTACTGTCCTGCCTTTGAGTGTCTTGGAGAAAACCTATATGCAAAGCAAATCATTACACCATAAAGAAACACAGATTATATTAACCCTTTATGACCAGCCATGGAACAAGTCCGGCAGAGCTTCTTATCTTTACATTTTTACAAGCTGTAGAGCCATTTTTTGTAGCATTTCAGCTTGCCATATATCAACAAAAACCTTTACATTCCAAATTTTAATATGTAATAAGTGCATAGTAACTAAATAAATTGATAAAAAGCACAATAAACCACAAAGAAATTGTAAACATTTTTCGTTTTCAGACATTTTTCAAGATACAAATATCACAGCTGTACCCCTCATCAAGTGTAAATGAAAAAAGTTGCAAAAAATCCTCACACCACAAAAAATGTATTGAGTGTGTTCGTTCATTTCTGAGATATACTCATATTTATAAACTGTACAAAAGACGGAATTAAAATGCATATGGTTCACAATTTGAAAAAGACAGCATGTACATCAAAACTGCACTATTTCTAATAATGCAATTAAGTTCTAAGTGTTGCAGGAACTTATTTACAGAAAGGCACAAAGTCAAACATTGCTTTACAATAGTATAAGTGGAGCTATGATAGGCCTACTATTCAAAAGTACAATGCCAGGGAAAATTACATCAATTCCTGTTGTAGCACTGAGTGGCAAACATAAAACCCACGAGACAGTTCATGCTGACAACGTGTTGATGTAAAGCGTCTGCATCTGGATTTATAACTTTCTTTAAGTGCACTTTTTACTAGATTTCAGAAATCCATCAGTGGAACGTATAAGTCCTCTGGTTTTATATGCAAAGAGAATTATTGCTCTATAAAGTATTCTGATTCTGATCTTAATTGGTTGCAATTCTACTGGCACTTAAAAATAGGTATGCAAATGGTATCACTGATGCTCCGGCGAGTCTTAAAGGGTTAAAGAAGTTGCTGTTCGTGTGGTCGTTTCAGCGCGATTCCCGATGCATACAGTGAAGAACACACTGCAATACTACCCCTGCTAACTCATACCTGTTTAGGGACATATGCTGAAGCGGGAGGAGGAGCAAGGCCCAGCTGGTGGAAGGTATTGAGACCAAAAGTATAAACATAGCCTTCCTCTGTCAGTACCACTGTGTGGTCTTTAGCTGCTGCCACCTGGGAGCAGTGGTGGGACATCAGACCCTCCACCATTCGAGGAATCTGGAAGGAGGAATGAGACAAAAAAGGAAAAAAAAAAAAACAACAACAGAAAAAGAAACAGAAATTTGAATGACCATTTTCAAACTTACTGTTGCGCTTTTAATGGCAGTTCTTTCAGTTTGAACAATAAAACATATTAGGAATGATGTCTAAGAGCTTTCAATCATTCTACTGCTGATACAAACAACACTTCTACCATGTATGCTAAAACAAATGAGAATATGCATGTATTGTGCAACTCACACCATACTTAATAGCATCTATGCACTGTAAGTGAACTTAAAGGTATAGAGCTGATTGCAGTACCAACTTCAGTGTAAACAATTCAAAAATTCCTCCCCACCACTGCTCTTCATCTAAG
>VUQH01006429.1:4792-16048 GCA_015106775.1 Etroplus canarensis | reverse complement strand
TTCTGAGGCCTGACAAATCATGCATCTTTATCTGGCAGTTTGGTGGATGGGTCTGGGTTTGGTGAATTCCAGGAGAAAATTATCTGCCTGATTGAACTGTGTGCTTGGTGGAGGAGGGATAATGCTATGGGGCTGATTTTCTGGGGCTGATTTAGCCCCTTAGTTGAAGTGAAGAGAAATATTAATGCTTCAGTTTACCAAAATCAGAATACTTTAATCCCCCCCGGGGGGGGGGGGGACTGCATTATTGTTACAGATGCTTAGTTATCAATAAATAAATAAATATAAATATAAAGGGTATTTACCGAGACATTTTGGACAATTCTACACTTTCAGCTTTGTGGGAACAATTTGAGGAAAGCCCTTCTCCGTTCCAGCATGACTGTGCCCCAGCGCGCAAAGCAAGCTCCATAAAGGCACAATTACTTTGGTGTGGAAGAACTTGACTGGCCTGAACAGAGCCCTGACTTCAACCCCACAGAACACCTTTAGGATGAATTAGAATGACGATTGTGCACCAGGCCTTCTCTTCCAACATCAGTGTCTGACCTCATAAATGCTCTTCTGAATGAATGGACAAAAATCCCACAGACACACTCCAGAATCTGCTAGAAAGCCTTCCCAGAAGAATGGAAGCTGTTGGACCAACTCCATACTAAGGCCTATGGGTTACAAAACCTAATCTTATGAGTAGGTGGCTTAATACTTTTGTCAATGTCATGAATATTAAAATTTGTTGTACATTGGTCATCCAGAACATTAATACTGTCATGACCTCTGCCTCCTGGTCGGCCTGTCACATGTTTTGTGTTTTGTTTGTCTGCTTGTGCTCTCTCCTCCCTCTTTCTCTCTCTCTCCCTATCGCTCTCCAGGAGGTGTGGCAGCTCTGACCTAATTACCTGCGAGGCTCACCTGGGAGTCCCGGCTGCCGCACCTGTCGCTCATCCACCTGGCGATCTGGAGAGCTATTCTTAAGCTGGTGGTGCTGCGCCAGCTTGGGACCTGGCTGGAGGAACATGCCCTCGCTTCTAAGCCTCCCTACGAGCTCTGGCCGAGCTCTCGTTACACCTGTCTGCCACTGTGAAGTCCTGCCGGCTCTTCCCTGCCCCTGCCCCTGCTCCAGCGAGCGGACCACCTTTGGTTATAATAAAGACTGTTAACTTTTACATCCGCGTCCTGCGTTTGAGTTCTGCACCTGACCCACCATGGCAAATACCACCTGAGTGATATTTTTAAAATCTCCCTCTTGCTGCCAAAATGGCTCGGACCCATCAGGGCATGCCGCAGGATCTCTGGGGCTGTCCCATGTCGTGTGACAATGTGATGTTGGCAACAGATCCTTTGGGACCTGTGGGTCACAGAGCTGGGCCTCAGTGGATGTGGGCTTGTTTGAGTGCATCATGAGGATGGTCGACTGGATTGGGATCTGTGGGGTTAGGAGGCCATGTCAGTGCTGAGTACTGTCTCCACGAGAGCGTTATGCCTGGCTGTAACAATGTTTAAGTTAGTGTAACATTCAAGTCTGTGCTAATATCCAATAATTAGCATCAGATTGTATTTTAATGTGATGTTAGATGGTGTATATTCACTAACCTGTTTGTGCAGTCAATCAAACTCTTGTGGTTTCATTTAAGGGGTTAATTTAACTAATGCTACAGAAAACTGCTGGTAAAGCTCTAAGGAATTCTGCCTTTTTACAACAGAATGGATTTCATGTTATGTAGAAAAATGATTTGATTGATGGGAATGGCTGAGAAAATGATGTCTCGATGGAGCTGGTGACATGTTTCAGATATCCAGGGTAATGGATTACAGGTAAGGCTTCTTTCCCACGAGGATTTATGACACTTTGAAAATGAACTTTTCACCCAGAGAAGAAGTGCAGCACAGCTCAGCTGCGCCCTGAACAGCTGTCCCATCTGGCAGACAAGCACAAAGCGAACTCATGGTTTGCATTAGGTAAGTGATGTCTGAAACGACTTCAATCCAAACACGTTTGACTTTCTGGGCTCTCATGAGCTTCCAAGGACTCAAATCTAAACCAGTGAGAAATATCCAAGTTAAGATGATGTATCTACTAACCGTTAAAGAGCACGGTCATGGATGTTTTTCTTCATGGGAAGTCTAGCGTGATTAGTCTCTGTAATCTCAGAAAACCTTTGGTGTTAATGACACCCATGGCCGTTATGTGAACTGCCCACCTTGCATGAACTTCTGTGAGCCAAAATATGGATGAGACATTAACAAGACTGTACTGCACTATTATATTTTACTACTGTCATGTATCTTGTACAACAGATGGGAGACCAGCCTATATACTGTATACCCGAGTATCGGTATAATGAGAACAAAGTGGACAAAACTTGGCAGTAGCGTCTCTTTCCAAGAAACATGACCCAATTACTCAAAAATATACCCAAACACTGCCGTGAACAGTTTCATGTAGGGACTATTTTCTTTCTGTCATGTACATCCACCAAACAAAAGAAGCATGCAGCTAGCTGAAATTACAGTTTCGCAGAGGTGGGTGCCATTAATGTTACAGTGAAGGGTGGGCAGATGACCCACTTTGTGCAGGACTGCACAGCATTTGTTTCTATTTTTCCGTGTCCCACATACTGAGACGATGTCCCACATTTTGATTGGTTCTATGGCTCTCAAAAATCCACATGACAGACAGTTTTCTAAAGTTTGGCTCTTATCCAATGGCTGTGAAGACAACAGGGAGGGCTGTCTCCACGGGAGCTCCATTTGACGTCAGTCAAACTGCACCTGTGGGGTTAATCGCGGTGGTCACTTCAACTCAAAGGTTATGCAGCTGTTAACAGGATATGATAAATATCACGAAGAAAATGCGAAACTATTTACAACTCAGAGTTTGTTGTCTTTTCTGCAAAAGTTATTTTTCCATTTTGCACACAGGAGAAAACGACGTGAAGCGACACAGTACATGCGAGGCTCAAAAAGCCGTGCGCCAATTTAGCGTTTATGCATGCATTTCAACTTGAAACCAAAGAAGATTACCAGATAGATTATGCAACAGGGGCTGAAATAGCCAGCTTTCACCACACTGTGAAGCACACCCAATCATACAGATCAGTAAACTGTAATGTAGTAATATACTAGTGTTGGTCATTTTTCCAGATTTGGAGATTTCAAAAGCATGTCCTTTGGCTGTGGAACAGTAGCAGTCATAGTTTCACTCAGCTGATTTCCAGGCAGCTGAAGTTCCCAGCCTGAGCTGAGCTCACCTGCAGCTGATGGAAAAAACTGACAAGCTCTGTTTGAGGCTTAATTCCCTCTCACTAATCCCTTGTATTATTGTGGTTTGATTGATCTAGTTTAGTTGATATTATATTTAATCAAAGTTTGTATTGGGTGTTAGGAGGATGGACTGAAGAACTTAAAGTAAAAAATGACTTTAAAGTACATGGCTTGTTCTTCATTGTATTGTTCTACAGGAAGCGTTTAAATAACTTAAACTGTACAGCATTTGAAAGGCACAGTTATGCCATGTGTTCACATCTGTCCATTGAGAAAATGATGGAAGGGTGACCTAAAGTATAAAGGCAGGAACCAGAGAGTGTAATTCTGTTTAACTGAGGGATGGATAGAGTGTATATGAACACTTGTAATGCCTAAGGAAGTACCTTGATCTAAATGTGTTAGTTTTGTTCTTTGGATATGCAATCCTGGGCTCACACTCAGTTTCATGTATTCTCCAGTCTTCCAGTGCACCTCCACATCGCTGAGTCCAAGGTGGATCTTGAAAACTGGCCTTTGACTCCACTGGCCTCCAGCCTCCACAGGCGAGTCTTGAGCCAGCAACCTCCAGCAGCCCTCTGGCTCCCAAAGGAGTCCACTGACGGACTGAGCCATTGCCACCACCCATTATACATACATGAGTTATACATTGCTTAGTATACCCAAGTATAGACAACAGATAGGAGACCAGCCTACTATATATACTGTATACCTGAGTATCAGTGTAATGAGAACAAAGAAAAAACAGAGCAATGGTGTCTCTTTCCACGAACCATGACCCAGTTACTCAAAAAAATATCCAAAGACTGCTGTGAGCAGTTTCATGTAGGGACTTTTTCTTACTATTGTCTGCATCCACCAAGCAAAATAAGCATGCAGCCAGGTAAAATTACTGTTTAGCAGACAGGGACACCATTAATGTAACATCCTGTCATGTTGTCAGAAGCATGAGCCTCTTGTCACGGGTCAACGCGCGCTTCACTCTGTAGATGATTGACGGGTGTACTTGAGAAAGAGTTCCAACACAAAACTGCTCGCGATAGTAAATGTCGCGGTCCTAGGATTTTGTGTTCGAGTTTTGGATTTTGGATGATTTTTTTATGATGGGTTCAGAGTTTCTTTGTTTTAAGTGCTCTTCATTGTATTTTATCAGTTAGAGTTTTGAACCTCAGTTCATGTTCCATCTGAGCTGTAGCCCCTGTTTGTGTTTAGTCTATTATTAGTTCCTTCTTTCTACTGTCTCATCCTCCTGTGTTCTTCTGTTACATTCAGCCTTGTATCTATGTTTCAGTAATGATTGTTATTCACTTCCTGTTTTACTTTGTTACCCTGTCAATAGTCTGATTGTTGTCACTTGTGTCTAGTTTCCCTACTGTTTCTCATTCCATAATCAACCCTGTGTATATATAGTCTTGTGTTTCCCTCAGTCTTTGTCTCGGTGTCTGTGTACCCTCCTTGAGTCTTGTGTCAGACATCCTGGATTTCTGTTAACATTACCTTCAGCTTCTCTTATGGACTTTATCTACCTTAACCTATCCACCTATCCATCTAGTCTGATGTCTGCTCTAGGGTCCAAACCTCCTGCAGGTGTGACAGGTAAACGCATTTAGGCATGTAGACTTGGTCAAGACAGCCTGCTGAAGTTCAAACTGAGCATTAGAACGGGGAGAAAGGATGATTTAAGTGATGGCATGGTTGTTAGTGCCAGACGGGCCGGTCTGAGCAATTCTGAACCTGCTGATTTGCTGGGATTTTCCCACACAACCATCTCTAGGATTTATGGTTAGTGGTAAAAAAAAAGAAAAAATATCCAGCAAGCAGCAGTTCTCTGGGTGAAATTATCTTGTTGACACCAGTGAGGCAACAGTAACTCAAATAACCACCATTTACAATCAAAGTATGCAGAAGAGCATCTCTGAATAAACAACATGTTGAACCTTGAAGCGGATGGTCTACAGCAGCAGAAGACCACACCAGGAACTACTCCTGTCAGCTGAGAACAGTAAAGCGAGGCAATAACTTGCACAGGCTCACCAAAATTGGACAATGGAAGATTGGAAAAACGTTGCCGGCTGTCACGAATCTTGATTTCTGATGCTACATTCTAATGGCAGGATCAGAATTTGGTGTACACGTGAATACATGGATCCATCCTTCCTTGTATCAACTTTCATGGCTGGTGGTGTCATGGTGTGGGTGATATTTTCTTGGCTCTTTCCGACAGGATAACGCACCATGTCACAAAAATCTAACCCAACTATTTTCTTGAACGCAGTAATTAATTCACTATGCTCAAATGACATCCACCTTTGAGATGTGGTGGAACGTTGTGGATTATGCATTATGGATGTAAAGCTGTCATGTCAATATGGACCAAAATCTCTGCGGAATGTCTGAATGTTTGAACCTTGTGGAATCTATGCCAAGAAGATAAAAGAGGCTCCAACCTGGAGCTAGAGACATATATTTCCATTGTAAGCTACCACAATATTTATTGAAACTATTTCTTTCCTGCATTTGTTCGACCATTACTACAACCTGTTGATCTGTGAAATACTCTGACTGGTAGAACTGTATCAAATGCATGCAACTCCGCCAGGCACCCATACACTTTCTTCCACTTATCCAATTTAGGGTCAGAGAAGGCTTGTAGCCTATCGAAGCTGTCACGGGGCAAGAGGTGGGGTACGCCCTGGACAGACTGCCAGTCTGTCACTGAGCCAACAAAGAGAGAGACAGACAACCATTCACTCACAAATTAACACCTTGTAGAATCACTAGTTAACCTAGTCTTTAGAAGGAAGCTGGTGACCCAAAAGGGAGACCACACAGGTACAGGGAAAGCTTGCAGGCTCCACGTGGGGGGCTTCAACTGACTGGTGGACTCCAACCCAATACCTTCTTGCTGTGAGGCTCCATCTCCGTCTCTTTCACCAAACCTCTCACAACGACCCAAAAAGCAAGAACTCTGTGAAACTTTCCAAAATTTTGATGTGTAACTTATAAATTGTATTTGCTGGTTTGTGTGTCTCTTTCTGAGAGTCTAAAGTCTAAAGCCACAATTGCCACATTAATGGAAAATGCAGCAGGTTGAATTGAGTCAGAATTTTCTTTAAAGTTTGAGCATTACCTCAGTAAAAAAAAGTCTTACGAGATCAAAAAAAACAAAACAAAGAAATGTGTAGCTCCAGATCTCTATTAACCAAAGAAGATGAGAAGAGGAAGATGAGATGGAAGAAGAGACCTGGCCTAATCATCGGGACAGCACTGTACTGGACAAACCCTTGAAGCATTGTGTGATGAGAGCCACAGCTCAACACCTGACACAGAGAGAGAGACAGATGATTTACTTCAGATTAAAGGACAACAGACACATTGTTCTCTCATCTTTCTGCTTCTTTTCTCTCACCCCATTTATCCCCCGAAGCGACTCATTGATGCCATTCATGCCCCTGAAATGCTATGCCGATGTGATTTTCTTCCCCTTCTTCTCCTTTGTTTCTGCGCTCGCTTTTTTTTTTCCCTCCCCACCCCAAGCGTTCCCGGGGCACTGGAGGCTCTCCTCTTTAAGTTTTTCTTTCCGCTCAGATTAAGTGTGACAGATTGGCAAAAGGAGCACATGACAAGAGTTCAGATGGCAGACAAGAATAAGATCAGACATGTGATGCGATATTAAGAGGTCACAAGAGCTGACGCACACACGCACGCGCACGCACGAAGATGAACCCTTTCTTTTCACACGCTGATTCTAACCATATGATTCGGAGCCACATTATCAAAGAGCACACGCTCTCGGCCGAGGCCTTATCTCTGCTTTATGACAACAAAAATGGGGCGAGAAAGTGCACGAACCGTCAGCGGCGAGGGGCTAAAATTTAAAGTGAAGGTTTGACGTTTGCTATAACAGCCATAATTTTATTAGACTTGGGTGACATTCTTTCACACAACTCCAAACGGAGAAAGACATCTGCTACTGCCAAACGCATTAACTCCTGTGAACTCGGAGACAGGAAGAGTGAAGTTCTGTTTGAATCTACTCTCTTTCCATTTGGTCAAACAACAGGCATTTTAATGCTTTCAAGACATTCATGACAGCTCCGCAGAAGATTTATAATGCTTAAGAATTGTGAACACATGTAACCGAGGAGGTTAGATAATATTACCCAGAGGAGATAGATGGGTAACAAGAACCTTTAATAGTAAATATGCAGGAGATTTTCTGCATGCTGAGCACTGGGCTGTAGTTTATTACAGACATGGTAGTAACAATGAAACACTGTACTTAAAAAATGTGTTCAAACAGAGGGGGAAATACAACAAAAGGACAAGTGAAATGCAAAAAAGAGCAGGGTTTCTGAAAGAAAGCGTGGTAGCAGTGAAGGCTGCAAGATGTGAAAAAAAAAAGCCCCAGCAGCAGGGTCCAGCAGGAAATTCAATAAAAACTCTTCAAAAGGCCCAGCCCTGACATTGAAAAATAGCAAAATTATAAAATGCAGCAGGGTAACGAAAGAGAGGAGTTATTGTATTTGGCACTCGATCGGAAAGAGAGAGCCCAGGGCCGCCACGTCAAATGAGCCGTCACTGACGGAGGGAGTTAAGCCTTGTGGTGATTAAATATAGGCCTCAAACCTGCTGGCTGCAAGGCAGGCAGACATGTTTGTGCACAGGCAGCAAAATGAACAGAAAACAAAGAGCGAGAGACAGAGGGGAGGAAAACAGGAAATATCTAAACTGAGACAGGGAAAGCTATGCAGCTACGTGGGACGTGTAAGTAAGGGATTTTCAGATGTATAGACGGACGAGTTCTGTCAGAATGTAAACTCTGGCGTGAACAAGATTAGGAAATGATTCTGCTTTCTCTTCAGAAACCTGTCAGGAAGAGGTCACACTTAGTCACTCTATTTGAAATCCTTTTGACTTTTATCCAGCTATCACATTTTCATCTTCGCTAATGTGGCAACCCATCGTCTATCACCTTGATGACTTAGTCTTGGCAATGGCTAGTGTTTTGGGGGGTGAAGTTCAGCAAAGATCTGCATAACAGATAACCGAACTTCCTTTTCCATGTGCTGGTTATCGTTTACAGTCTGACTATGAATACAAATAGATTTATAAAGTTAATAAAAAACAAACTCATCGGCGGACGTTGCAGTCTTCTTTCGCTCTCCACGCGGGTGCTGTGCCTGCATGCAGCCGAAGCTGCTCAAACTCGATTGGTCGTTACTTAGGAGACTGCAACAGAACGCAGTCATGTGGAAACCTAAATACACCCCATGATTCAGTAGCTTGTAGAATCACCTTTAGCAGCAAAAATATGAAGTAATGATTTTCTGTGGGACATCATCAGCCTCTCGCATCGTTGTGGAGGAATTTTGACCCACTCTTCTTTATAGCGTCGCTTCAGGTCATTGAGGTTTGCAGGTATGCACAGTTCTATTATAGGTCCAGTCACAGCATTTTAATGCAGCTGAGGTCTGGACTTTGACTGGACCATTGCAGCACCTTGGTTCCTTTCTTTTTCAGCCATTCTGTTGTAGATTTGCTGATGTGCTTGGGATTGTCGTCCCATTGCATGACCCAGTTTGTCCCTCACATGGCCTCACATTTGACTCCAGAATACTTAGGTATAAGGAGGTTCATGGCTAACTCAGTGAATACAAGGTGCCCAGGTTCTGTGGCTGCAAAGGAACCCAAATCCCCATTTGTCCACCGCCATGCTTGACAGTTATTATGAGGTGTTTGCGCTGATATGCTGTGTATGTTTTTTGCCAAATGCGGGATTACAGCAAAGCATCTCCAGTACGCTCTCATCTGTACAAAGGACATTGTTCTGGAAGTTTTGTGGTTTGTTCAGATGTGATTTTACAGACCCAAGTTCTTCTTCAAGAGAAGAGGCTTTCTCTTGACAACCCTTCCAAACAACCCATATTCGTTCAGTCTTTTTCTAATTGTACTGTCGTGAACTTTAACATTTAACTTGCTAACTGAGGCCTGTGGAGTCTGAAACGTAACTCTTAGGTTTTTTGCAATTTCTCTGAGCTTTGGATGGTCTGACCTTTAGCTGAATTTGCAGGAATGTGGTATTGTGTTAGCACATTCCTGAATGCTCCAGACCAGCAAGGTGCTAAAACCTCTGCTTTCATACAGTAGAGGTGGTCCCACTTTCCGATCATCAGTTAATCAAATGCATTTGATTAGCATCACCTGGTTGCTACTTACCCTCCTAATTCCTATGAAAGCACTAACGGAGTGCTTGTAGTTTTTCACATAACTGCATAGAGTCTGTGAAAACTCTTTTTCACTTGCCTCTAAAATATGAAATCTATTTTTCAACCCCAAATAGACATTCTGAAAAGATGAAGGTGAAGCTGACATGACCGGGACACTAAGTTTATTTCGGGTGAAGATAACTGCATCCTGTGGACTATTTGAAGCAACCACAAAACGATAAGATAAATCTTTATTGTCATTGTACAGTCGTACTTGTACCATAGTACAACGAAATTAGGAAGCTATTTCACGTCGGTGCAGAAAGTAGCCTCATATCACCTGTTTGCTGAAAGTCGAAGGATCTACATGCACTCTAATTTAGCTAGAACACCTAATATAGGTATTTCCCACCTTCCCACCAATTGTCATGTACTGTAACTGTGGGTAGTTTTTGGGTTATATTTTGTGCTTTTTTTCCCTGGTCAGTCTGCTCATGTTCTCGTGTTTCATGTTTTTGGTTTCTCTGAATTAGGTTCAGGTTTGATTTTAGCTAGTTTCTGCATTTTGGTTATTCCTCCTGCCTCCCTGTGTTTTCCCTGTGTGCTTTTGTTACTGTGTAGTCTTAGTCTTTCTGTGTTTCCTGTTTTATTTTTGGTATCTGTTGTGTGCTATGCTTTGTATTTAATTTTGCTTCCTGTGCTTGTCTTCCCTAAATAGTTTCAGTCATGCCTTGTCTCCCTCCTGTTTCTCATTCTTCTTGTTACCTTGCGTGTATACATAGGTCTGCCTTGGCTTTTGTCCTTTGTCATGGCGTTTGTTTCCCCACAGTTTTCTTCAGTCTGAGTTCCTGTTTTGAACTTACTTGTTAATAAAAGTAGTTGGAGTTGCTACTGTCTGTCTGCAAGTCCTGCATTTGGATCTTCACCTGCTCCTGCTGCAGCAAAACATGACACCAAGAACAAGAGAAGGATGACAAAAATGGTCATTTGTTCAGAAAATCAGAATTAATTTGTGCTTAAAGGAAATTCGCTTTTCCTTACTTTCTCTTATATATGCACTGTTATAATGTTGACTGCTCATATTAAACATGGCCAGCGTTTCCCATAGTGAATTCAGCATATGCACCAGTAATCCCTGTGAACCAAAAGCTCAGACTTCACATTGCTCTGAATGCTCAGTTTTAAGACATTTTTTCTGCTTCTGGTTCTTTATGATGTCATAAAAAGTCAACATCCCTAATATGGTCAGAAGCCCCACTCACCTGGTGTTCATGTTTTCTGTTTGCGAGGGGCAGCCAATCACAAGAAGTCTGCTTTAATGGAGAGGAGAAGGGATCTAAAACCATTTGTTTCAGACAGAAGATGAATTGAGGGACTGCACCAAGGCCCGGTATAAAAAATAATAAAGATTATATTGGATTGTGAATTATGCAAAGCTACTTTAGAGGAACCCAAGAAATAAAAAATATTAACATAAAAGGTCCACTTTATGTAGACTCTCCAGCCATCACTGTTTTGCATTCAGATGTGCATTCACTTCACATTTATTCTGAAGCTTTAAAGGCAGAGAAATGATTGGGATTTAAAACGAGGGCCAACTTTAAATAGTTTATGAGCAGCTTGATGTACTGTTATGGAGAGGAACGTCAAACCCAGATCCTGGTTATTGTGTTGTGCAAACATCGATAGAGTAGCTTTCAAACATTCCTAATCTGGCCTCCTTGGCAGCAACCAGTCACACGAGACAACAGCAGCTCCACATTGTCACGATCGATCCCCTCTC
>VUQH01006426.1:13756-42898 GCA_015106775.1 Etroplus canarensis | reverse complement strand
AAAAAGAAAAAAGTAAGGCCCCAGCGAGAATTGAACTCGCGACCCCTGGTTTACAAGACCAGTGCTCTAACCACTGAGCTATGAGGCCATGTCTGGAGTCGAGGGTGGATGACCTGTTCTTTAAATGTCAACAAAAGACACACCGATGAGTGGACACACCCTCCTTGGATAATATAGTAGCAACCTAACCTGCTGACTTGAGTGACTTGATGCACTGAGCTCAAGAATCAAATCAAATGACATATAAGATGGAGAACATCCATCATCTGTATGCCAGTTCATTATAAAATGAGAATGACCTAATCTGCAGTTAATTTGATTTGATTTACACACATTCACCTAACAATTAGCATACCTGATCATCAAACAAAAAAGTTTGTTATTGACAGGAAAGAGTGACACTGTGAGGTGAGGGCAGAGAGCTGAGATAGTAAAGTGGGAAAGAAAAAGGGATCAATAGCCACTGTTGTAGCTTGTGGCAGGTGGAGCTGTCTGTCTGCCTGGCTCTGGTCTGTCCTCTGCCTCTGGTTCATTTTTAGCTCATCTGGGCAAAAGGATTGATGAGCAAAAGACCTTCTTTGGACAAAGGAAAGCAAGATGAACTTATACCAGAATGATGAGAAGAGAAAAGTTTGGAGAAGGAATGGAAACGCTCATGATCTGAAGCAACTACATCATCTGGTGGAGGCAATGTTATGACATGGACATGTATGGTTGCCAATGAAACCGGCTCACTAAATGTTTATTGATGATGTAACTGCTTATAGATGTAGCAGGATGAATTCTGAAGTGCACAGGGCAATACTTTCTGCTCAGATTCAGCCAAATGATGCAAAGATGGAACTTCAGAGTGCAAATGGATGATGGCCAAAAGCATACTGCTAAAGTAACCCAAGAGTTTCTCAAGGCAAAGAAATGGGATATTCAATGCCCAAGTCAGTCACCTGATCTTTATCCAGTAGAGCATGCTTTTCAGGTAATGCAGACAAAATTAAAAGCATAGAGACCCACAAACAAGCAGCAACTGAATATAGCTGCAGCAAAGGCCTGGTAGAGCACCTCAAGGGAGGAAACACAGCATTTGGTGATGTACATGGGTTCAGGCAGTAATTGAGTTCAGAGAATTTTCATCCAAGTATTAACACAAACTTTTATATATATAGTGATCTTAGTTTGTCCCGTTACTTTTGAGCCTCTGAAAATGAGGATTATGTATAAACATAACTCTAATTCCTAAACAGTTAATCCAACTCTTTTGTTAACCCCCTTAAATTAAAGCTGAAAATCTGCATTTTGATCACATTTATTTTTTCCCTGTAACTGTGCCTCTGTACACCTTGACAGTGGATTTGAACTCAAACAGTCAGGATTTCAAATCCACTGTCAAGGTGTACAGAGGCACAGTTACAGGGAAAAAATGCATGCCCAGAACTTGTGAGCGCAGCTGTATGTATGACAAAAAAGAGGAGTATATTACGTTCCTTTTAATCGGTTGCGGGTTGCTCACCAGACCACGTTTTGTTTAAACCCATCAGATGCACGTCTACAATGAAAAGAAATGAAAATTTATTTATTTTTCCTTTTCTAAATAAAACTGCAGGTGTATTGTCTGCTGTGAACCGGAAAAGGCACAGTGACAGTTTGGCTTGCAGCCATAACTGCACAGTTACAAGCAGACCAAGGCAAATAAACAAAAATCACATGATTTAGCTGCTTGTTCATTGGACAGAGTTTTAGTTGTATGTCATCCTGCCAGGTTAGAGATTTAGCAGCAGCAAGCGAGAGTTGAGACTGTAAATTCAGCTCAGCATGATGGACGCTGTGTCCTCTTCTCTTGCGTTCAGACATCTTGAGTTAGAAATTAATCTCTCATTACTTGACCTGCATATTTTCAAACTCAAGGTTAGAAGAAAACCTCATTGACAAGGGGATATTTAAACTCCTGAGGCAGTCATGCTATTGGCTCTGTGTTGGAAATTGAGGGTCTCCAGTCATTCCAATAGCAGTTCAGTATATGGTTTAATTTTGGTTCACTGTTTTGAGTAAATCCCCACCCTCCTCTGGGTACATGCCACTTTCTTGGATTTCTCCAGTTATTAGTAAGGCTGTTGAGATGGTGGGCTGATGATTTGAAATGGTTTGAACATCATGGTATTCTGCTGCCTTTGCAGATGTCGGTGTTGTTAGGTTTTATGTAGAGCTGTATTTTCTGATTTTTGTTAAAAGCAGCATGAATAAACCCTATTGATTTCTGGTTTTTCATCCCTTCACACTGCTGCTGTAAGGGTCTGTTTACGTGATTACACTTCACAGAAAGATAGTGTGTTTTGTTTGCATTCAGTTATAGTCCATACACAGAATTGTGAGGCGCTTATGCATTTTAATCTCTGGGGTCCATGTAGCTCAACAGAAGACAGTTCTACTGGTTAAAGGGGTCTCTTAAGCAGCCACATAAGGCTTCAGCTTCTTTTGTTGTAGGCCATATTTTTTTTTCTGGAGTGTCCCTGTAGTGAAGTGGTTTACACATTTGCTTTACAAGCAAAAGGTCCCTGGTTCAATTCCAGGTGCGGTCACAAGCCCCTCTCACCATGGTGGGTTGCCTCAGAAAGGGCATCTGGCATAAAACTTCTGCCCAGTTACCAATGTGTAATAATCTGCTGTGATGACCCCTTAGGGAGATTTCAAGGGAGTAGCTGAAGGTACATTTTATTTGAAAATAACAGAAAATCATTTGCTTTATGAAAAAAGGGAAAACTGCCATCACAATTCCACAGAGACCAAAGTGACATCTTTAGAGTGATTGTTTTGTACTTAAAAAGATTGTATTAATTTTCATGACATAAAACAGAAAAGCATAGTGCAGTTCTTGTATGTCAGAAAATAATTTTTCCTACATAAATGACTTAGAAATAACAGTTTATTAATTTTTTTTTTGCCACGTAATGAATGTCTTCAGAACCAGATTCATCACATAATTTGGTGGTTTCATGTGTTTTTTCAGACAATATTGTCCTGCTTTCTCTGTTATTACTATTTTGCCTGCTGTGATGGTACAGGAGAAAGACTTCCTTATTTTCATTATGTGACGTTAAGAATTCAGACCAGATAAAAGCAAGAATTCCTTCTTACACAGAGGCTTTTACTGTGAAGCAGTTGCAACAGAAATTTTTACAACCAAAGGCTCCTCGATTTTAGCAGAATTCTTAATTGAGATTTACGGACATTGATGTCAAAATCATTTAACATACCTGCTTCTTGGCTTCAGGTTAATCATGCATTTATTGAGCTTTAAACAAGAAGTCATTTTTCTTGTTTCCAGTCAGGCTTCTTGAAGCCAAAGGTTTTCAAACAGCTGAATAGGTTTGACCTTTTGACTCTAAAGGAAAGGCATAATCTATATTTATACCACAAAACAAGAGAATCGTCATAAAATGGAATGCAGCACAGTCATCTTGGAAGTTAAATAAACCTATGTTACATTGACAAAAGTATTGGGCTATTTACACGTTACACTTACAGAAGCTTTTATGAGATCCCATTCTACATCTAAAGGCATTAATATGGAGCTGGTCCTCCCATGTGCAGTGATAACAGCTTCTGCTCCTCTGGGAAGATTTTCTACAAGGTTTTTAAGTGTGTCTGAGGAAAATGTTCCTCACTCATCCAGAAGAGCATTTGTGAGGTCAAACACTGACACAAATGAGAAGGCCTGGCTTGCAGTCGCTGCTCTGTTCATCCCAAAGATATTCAGTGGGGTTGAGGACAGGGCCCTGTACAGGCCAATCAAGTACTTTGTGCAATGGGGCACAGTTGTGCTGGAATAGAAATGGGCCTTCTCTAAACTGTTCCAGCAAAGTTGGAAGCATAGAATTGTCCAAACTATTTGGTAAGCTGAAGCATTAAGGTTTCCTTTCACTGGAACTAAGGGCCCAGGCCTACCCCAGAAAAACAACCCCATTGCATTATCTCTTCTCCACCAAACTAGACAGTTTGGAACAGTGTAGTCACATAGGTAATGTTCTCCTGGCATTCACCAGATCATCCATCAGACTACCAGTGATAGGCTGATTTCTGTTCTCATCTTTGTGTGTAGCCGAGTAGTGGTGGGATGCAGGAACACAGATGATTGGCGTCAGGGAGACTGATACCAAGACCTTTAATGAGACCGTGCATGGGGACGGATGCCCACTGCACGCATACGAGCTGCGTCCAACCAAGAGACAAAGAAAGCATCCATTTAAATAGAGATAGTATGCTAGTGACATCATGAGCTATAAATACATGTACATCTACTGTTCACCACATATGGAAAGAACCTACTCATAACCTTATGGTAACAGCTGTTTGCTGTTGTCAGTCTATATTCTAAGAACCATTCCAAAGGATACTTTAGGATGACCTTTCAACTTGGATTGACTTCTTTATGTTTACACAGGTCACAGGTCACCCCTGGCGCAGTTACACTAGGATATGATTAGAATGAACTCTTTACCCCAACAACCAGGTAGAGAAGCTTAATTTTTTCACACCAAAAAACATGTTTCCACTGCTCCAGTGTTCAGTGATAGCATGGTTTACACCACTCCATCTGATATTTGGTATTGTGCTTGGTGATGCAGATGCTCAGTCATGAAGCTTCCAGTGTACATTTTTTGTGCTGATGTCAAATACCTCCTTCTCTTCTGCTTCTTTCGGTTTCTCCCATTAGGGTTCGCCACAGCAGATCATCTTCCACCGATCTCCTCCTATCTCTTGCATCGTCTTCCCTTACACCAACCCCCTGCATGTCTTCCTTCATTACATCCATGAACCTTCTCTGTGCTCTTCCTCTTATTCTCCTGCCTGGCAGCTCCATCTTCAGCATCCTTTGAAACTGTGCAGATACAGAGTCAGCAGAGCGTTGGCGACTTTTACATGCTATTCACTTTAGCACTCGGCGAACCTGCTCTCAGATTTTATGTGTTCTGCCACTTTATGGCTGAGTTGCTGTGGTTCCTAAACGACTCTGTTCTGTAATAATACCACTTATAGTTGATTGTGGAGGGAAGAAATTGCACTTGTTGCATTGGTGGCATCTTATTAGAGTTCCATGCTGGAATTCAGTGAGCTCTTTAGAGCAACCCATTCTTCCACAAATGTTTGTAAAGGCAGACTGCATGGCAGTGAGACTGCATGAAACACTTAATGATATGTTATTTATTTAACTGCTGTTTTCTGCTGCTTTTACCCTTCAGAAGTTTTTCATTTCCACGATCTAAACATTCGCTCTTTTAATTTTACACATTTTAAAACCACACATCAGCTCAGATAGGCTGATGAAATCCAGATATCCAAGTGTTTATCATGATTTTGTAAAAGTTATTTGCTGAATGGTCACAGATATTGCAGACAGTCATAAGATAACTGTAGCAAATCTGACATTGTCCTGAAAACTAATCCTGTACAAAAAAGGATTTGGGTTTCTCAGAGAGGGCTTTTACAGGTATTATAGAAAAGCCATGTCCACTGGAGACTGAAAGCAAAATTAGATGCTGACAGTTGTGAATGAATTATGATCGGTACATACTGGATTGCAGAATGTATGAGTATTTCAGCCTCTGTATGTGTGAGATTGTGTTGCTGCAGATGTTGTGCAGCAGACTGACATTTCCCTCTCTAGTTTAATATGGACATATCTTTATTCGCTCACTATTTGATATCACTATCTGTGTGTGTGTGTGTGTGTGTGTGTGTGTGTGTGTGCGCGCGCGCGCGTGCACTTACTCATATATGTGTGGGATTGGTGCAGAGTTAAATCATATTTTTGTTGAGGGGTGAGTGAGTGAATAAGGTCTGCGCCGGTGCCAGCGCCAGCGCACATACGTACAAACAAAGATGCCTCCTCTCCTCTTCTTCTCTGCTGGGTTTGAGCCAGATTTGAAGTATACGCAAGTCAAAGGGCATGTGCGCTGGGAACTGCTCAACACTCACAATAGTAGGAAGTGAGGTGGAAAGGAAGTTTAGTGAGGGTATTGACATTAGCACCCTCAAAAGGGCTAATTTAAAAATCACAGGCAGAGTTTGTTATCCAGCTCATACCTGTTTGTGAGTCTTATGTCTCTTGCATCTTCTTCCTTTCCTTTCCTTTCCTTTCCTTTCCACACATTCCAATTCCTTGTTTTATTTTGCTCTTCCTCCTGTTTTCGTCCTCTATCTCTCCCATCCTCTCTGACTCTCAGCCCCCCTCCCATCCCATGCTTTCCTCTCCTCGTGTCTCCTCTCCCCTCCTCTCTTCCCCTCTCCTCTCTCATCTTGTTCTCCGCTGCATCGCTCAGTCAGTTGGAGAGGCGAGAGTCTCTCCGCTCGCACTGCCTGCCCGCCTCGTCGCTGTTGCTGCTGCTGCCTCGATTAGCTGTAGCCTCTCGCCTCTCCCCTCTTCACTCATTTTTCACTTATCTTCTTAGCTTAATCATATCCTCCCCTCCCTCATCTATGGAAGTGTGATGTGTTTTGTAGCTGGTCACGTAGCTGTTTTGTTAGGTCCGCTGTTTCTCTGGCGGTTCGTTGTAGTGTAGCTTTCACTGCTTTTGTTGTGGCATGTCTGTTTACATCAGCAGCATGGCTCGCAGGGCAGGGGCAGCCAGGGGCAGCCGAGGGAGCAGCACTAGCAACAGAGGAGGAGCAGCTGGAGAAGGAGGAGAGAAATGTGAAACAGGACTGGCAGGAGCGCTGCCAGGAGACACAACCAAAGGAGGAGGAACAAGAGGGATAGCTGAAGATCAAGTGGTACAGAAAGAAGAAGGTTCAGGAAGAGCAGTGTATGGTGAAGGATGTGGTTCAACAGTAGCTACGGGAGCAGCAGGAGGTGGACTGGGAGGAAGTGTGTGTCGAGGAGTTTGTATGTCAGTCCAGGAGCTCAGCTACTGTCTCTGTCTGCCCTGTTGTTGTACAGTGCTACTGCAGCATGGAGCTGACCCCAACATCCGCAACACCGACGGCAAGTCTGCCCTGGACCTGGCTGAACCCTCTGCCAAAGCTGTACTCACAGGTCAGTTTTCTTTCTGTCTGGTAAATTCTGCACACACACACAGAGGACAATAAATATCTGTATTCCCTTCTATCATGGTGTGTGTTCTTGTGTAGATTGCTTGTATGTCTTGCTCTTAGGTTCTTCTATTTCTATGTTAATGCTTGTGCGCCCATAACTTTCATCTTGCATTCATTCCCTCACTCCCCCAAGGCTTCAGGCAGCATCACCTTTTCCTGTCTTATCCGTCACATTCTCATTTTGCAGGGCTGCACTGTTCATGCGCTCACTGTGGCTTGCACACCCATAGGTCACTACATCACATATTTTTTGTTTTGCCTTTCCGTAAAGCTGGAGTTAGTGGTTAGAAGTGGTTGTAGCTCTGCCTTCTTTTTTGTTCTCATTTTTTTCTTTGGCTACTTTTGGCTGAGACTGCACTCATTGATCATTCACTCAATAAACCACTGTCTGTGTTGTTTTTTTTTTGGCTTGCTTGCCTTTCTATTTTTTTGTCTTCTTCTGTTTTTTTGTCATCTTCTTTCCCTTACTTTTTTCATAGCATTGTATGGTAAGGAACGGCAAATCGAAAATATACATTAAAAAATGTTCAAGACTGTAAGAGCTTTGCACCTCACATCCACGTATATTAGGTACTACAATGCCCTAACGGTAGCCAGCATAAGCCTTGACTGTAATCATAGCTATCATCGTCACTTCCCACATGATTTGGACTAATTTGAGATTTTGAAGGCCATTTTTAATATGAAATTACATGCTTTTCAATGATGTTTCCATTTTGATACCAAAATATTAAGTTTGGGGAGAAAAATCGATAAAGCAGAATATTGCAATATTTTGCGTGGCAATATTGTATTGATGCAGGGACACCAAATAGTGATATCTTAGTTTATAAATTGCAATTACAAATTTAATTTTTAGTACTAAAATGGTAAAATAAGTGACTTTTTCAGCCCACCTATGTAGCCTACATCAACTTTGGCATTCTTCAGTTGCTGAAGGGGCTGCAGAAATTTAGTTGTACAAGTTGCACTATTCAAAATTTCAGTAATAGTACAGCACTCCACATGTGGTTGCATTCAGTTTAGTTGGACTAGACAGTTCAGTTTGTCATTTGTGGCAGGTTTTAATGAGAATGTTGCAACAATGACAATGAAGTGAGAGGAGTAGACTCAAAACTTATTCTTATGTGATAAAACAGGTATTGACAAAGTTTACCTTTGGGGACAGTAATTTACTGTTAAAAAGGGTGATAGATCACAATATATTTTATTGCAATACTCAGCATATCGCAAAATGTTTAAAATTGCATTGTATTGTGAGTTAAGAATTGTGATAATATCGTACTGTGGGGTCTTTGGTAAGTCCCATCTCTGCAAAATATTAAATTGTATTTATTATTTCCTTACAGTAAGACAGCAGGAACAGGTTTTAATGTCTGCTAAGAGAGAGAAAAAAGTAGAAAAGCTTTTAGTGCTTTAGTTACCAAAAATGGGACGCTGAAACGTTGCAGTCAAACTGAAGCTAATTATTCATTCTTTCATTGTTACGAGCTCATAAAAGCAGCAGGACTCATTACACCTATCCAGTCGTAGAGGAACCGTTGGGACATAGTTACAGCTTTTTAATGAGGAACTTATGAAAAATATATATCTTAATAAATACTTGAATTTAAAAAAGTAGAAATCATGCATTATTTCATATTTGACATCTTTCCCTTGGCAAATTGGGGGTTTTCATTGTCATCACTTCTTTGGTGTTACGTAAGTATGTGTCATGTGGTGTTATTTTGACTGACGTGCAGAGTTCTTGTCTCATGGTTTTCTTCAGATCAGAAAGGTTGAAAGACAGGGTTCATATGAAACTGAATCAGTCGTGTTTTTATGCTTTAGTAAATAGACTTCTTAATTCCAGGGTCTCTTACTTTCTCTCTGTGGGTATCAATGTCGACTCTAAATCAGCACGGCTTCTGTGTTTACACTGAGTTTCATCACCATGCTGGTTGATAAACCTGGAGATACCACAGTGAGGAGCACAGCAGTGTCAGAGCAAGGCACTCTACAGTATATTTGTTAGAAAATATTTGCCAAACAGTGCAGACTTAATTAAATGTGTGTATACCTTATGTAATAACTCAAGGAGGCTAATAATGTAAACAAAAACCCGACTGAGACCTGCTTACAAATTGGAGTATAGTAAGTACAGCTTACTTTTGTGTGTCTGCACTCACACTGTGGCTCAAAGGTAAAGACTGTAAAAATTGTTGTGCTATATCTAGTTTTAGAAGAAAAATGTGAACTTTCTTTTAATCAGAAAAACAAACCTAGTCAGCTGTGAGGCCATGAGGCACTATGAAGGAGAGACACCAAGCAAAGATATTGCATGAGATGAAAAGGACCAATGCATGTTAGTGTTCTGAAAGCAACAGGGATTTACTTGGTGTGGTTTATACATGCTGATTTAGCCCATTTACCAGCACAGTCAGCAATTACAGCAGCAGCAGCAGCAGCAGCGGCTGTGACACAGGGCTCACGGAGGTAATTAAGCTACTTCTGCCCAGAGTCATAACCTAGTGAAACACATATTTTGAGACATATTTTTTTAGAGTAACCTACACTTACTTATCATGTTATTATGTATTATGTTCAACCACTCATTAATGCAAAAAAAGAGTGAGCACCTGTTCTCTGGGCAAAAATGCCTTGCTGATGCCAGAGGTCAGAGGAGACTGGCCAGACTGCACCGAGCTGATAGTAAGGCAACGGTAACTCAACTTACCACTTGTTACAACCAAGTTATGCAGAAGAGCATCTCTGAACACACAATATGTTAAACTTGGATGTAGATGAGCTACAGCAGCATAAGGCCACGCCAGCTGCCACTCCTGTCAGATACGAACAGAAATTTGAGGCTACAGTTCACATGGCTTACCAAAACAACATTGCCTGGTCTGATCACATCATGAAAGCACGAATCCATCCTGCCTTCTATCAACGAATCAGACTGCTGGTGGGGGTGTAATGGTGTGGGTTTTTTTTTTTCTTTTCACGCTTTGGGCCCCTTAGCACCAGTTGACCAATATTTCAACACCACAGCCTACCTGAGTATTGTTCTTGACCATGTTCATCCCTTTATGATCACAGTCTACCCATTTTGTAATGGCTGCTTCCAGCAGAATACCTCACCATGACATAAAGTTCAAATCATCTTAAACTGGCTTCTTGAACCTGACAGTGAGTTCTCTGTACTCAAATGCACCCCACAGTCATCAGAATCAGAATCAGAATACTTTATTAATCCCCGGGGGGGGGGGATTACTTAATTACATAGTATACATAATAATTACACAGTCACCAGATCTGAATCCAGTAAAGCACCTTTGGGATATGGTGGAATGGTAGATTTGCACTATGGATGTGCAGCTGAGAAATCTGCAGCAACTGCATGATACTATCATGTCAACACTGAGCAAAGTCTCTGAGGAATGTTTCCAACACCTTGTTGACTCTATGCTGCCAAGGGTTAAGGCAGTTCTGAAGGCAGAAGGAGGTCCAACCCGGTACTAGCAAGGTGTCCCTGCGTTTTTAAATTTCTTTTCTAATTCAGTTTCCTGTGCTGCATTGCAAACGAAACATGCTCAAAACTAGTTTGGCAGACTGTGACAGTTGTTGTCATGCTTGCAGTATGCAAGCAATATGCCCCATTTGTCCATGATCAAATTCAGATATATTACATACATTGATTCAGCTCACTACCGCAGAAACTCAGTTTACATCCACTGCATCCTGCAGATGAAACAGGACAATATTCTGATAAATGCGAAACATCTGTGCAAGGCAAAAACTGGAGCATGAACAAAAAAAAATCTGTTTGCCTCCTGACAGTGGGAAACCAATAAAATCAGTTCAAATGGACAGCATACTTCCATTCCTCTTGTAAGACAGAGTTTAAAATGAAATACATACCTCTGAGAAACCTAAGAAGAGTACCCCTGCAAGATGGTATTCCAATTTGAATCCAGAAGGCCAAACCCACAGTAAACATCTCTGTAAAGGCATGACGAAGCAGGGTGGGCACATCATGCAGTCTGTTCTTAATAAAAACCCTGGGTGGAGAAATGACTGTTGTGATAGTTGCTGCCTCTTAATACACCTGAGGTTCAGCCTCCCTATTCTGCACCCTCTGAGGACTAGCTTGCTCATGAAATAGTTGGAAGAGCAATACTGTTATTTGCCTGCAGATGTGGCAGTTAATGGCACCCAGCCAGGTGCTATACCACCAATAAGATGTAATGATGAAGCCACAGAAAAGTTGTCCACAGTTGGTTTCCAAAGAAAGAACAACCTGCTGTAAAACACACAGGACAAATCTTGTCTGTGTAATACTGCTGTCTGGGATTGGCCTGAGGATTTTCATCCTGCTTGTGTTTAAATTGTGTTTAAAATAGTGTTTAAATTAATTTACATAATTAAGTTCTCCAAAATGCATTTTGTTTTACTTGACATAACTCTGTTCCATTTACAAACCAGTCTCCAAAGAAGTTAGGATGCTGTGGAAAATGTAAATTGGAACAGAAGGCAATGGTTTGCAAGTCATATAAATCCTATATTTGACTGAAAATAGTTCAAAGACAACATAGAAGTTGTTTATGGAAAATTGAATGCTCATTTTGATTTAGATGACAGCAATACATATCAAAAGAGTCGGGACAAGGGCATGTTTACCACTGTGTTGCATCATCTCTTCTTTTAACAATTTTGCAAGGATTTTGGAACAGAGGAGACCAATTACTGTAGTTTTGGAAGCAGAATTTTCTTTCCCCATTTTCATTTGAAATGGGATTTCAGCTTCATAACAGTCCAGGGCCTCCTTTGTTAGATTTTGTTAATTTCATGACAGCCAAGTAATTATAATGGATAACAGGACTGGATTAGAGGCAGGCCTCATTTAATATGAGTCCATGCTGTTGTAATATGTGTAGAATGTGGTTTGGTATTGTCTTGCTGAAATAAGCAAGGTCTTCCCTAAAAACAGATGTCTAAATGATGGCATATGATGTTCCAAAATCTCTGTATATTGTTGAGCAGTGCTTATACAAATATTCAGAAATTGATCGATGTTCTGAATCTTTTAAGGATATTAATCTCACAAATGATTTGTTCTAAACCTAGAGAAAGGTTGGTCTTAAATTATTACACTACAGTCATTTGAAAAAATAAGTTTTCACAGGACTCTATGCAGTCCTGTGAAAAACTAAGTTCGCACTATCATTCAGTAGCTTGCAAAAACACCTTTAGCAGTAATAACTTGAAGTAATGTTTTTCAGTATGACTTTATCAGTTTCTTACATTGTTGTGAATTTTTTGCCCACTCTTCCTTACAACATTGTTTCAGTTAATTAAGATTTATAGGCATTCCTTGATGCACGTTTCTCTTAAGGTCCTGCCACAGCATTTCAGTGGGGTGAGGTTTGGACGTTGACTGGACTATTGCAGCACCTTGATTCTGTTCTGTTGTAGACCACTTTAGTATGAAGATGAGCTCATGGTCGAGTAAATGACTGCAAGGTGCCCAGGCCCTGTAAATGCAAAACAAGCTCAAGTCATCACCCCTCCACCACTGTGCTTGACAGTTGCTATGAAATGTTTTTGCTGATATGCCGCATTTAATTTTCTCTAAACATGGCAGTGTGCATTATAGGCAAACTTCTCCATTTTGGTCTGGTCTGTCAGATACAACTTTGCAAACCTTAGCTGTTGTGCCACGTCCTCCAAACCAGACTTGTTCAGTCTTTTTCTGATTGTACTGTCAAGAACTTTAACATTTTACATGCTAGCTGAGGCCTGTAAAGTTTGATATGTAGCTTCTGGGGTTTTTTGCAATTTCTCTAAGCATTGTGTGGTCTGACCATGAGGTGAGTTTGCCAGGGCATTTATTCCTGAGAAGACTGTGGCATTGTGTTACTACGCACAAAGGCCCCAAACCAGCAAACTGCCAAAACTTCTGCTGTTATAGAGGTAGTCACACTGACTGATGATCAATTAATCAAGTGCTGTTGATTAGCAGCACCTGGCTGCTAGTTAATCTCCCAAATCTCATTGAAACAGTAAGGGTGTACTTACATTATTTTTCACATGGCTATATTTGCCCACACAGACCTTTACCCCACTCATCTTTACTTCTGAAAACCTTGGCCTCTGTGGGATGCTCATTTTATATCCAGTCTTGTTACCCACTTGTTGCCAGTTAAACATATTCGTTGTAAGATGTTCTGGTAGCATTTTTACAAACCTTTCCCAATCTTTTGTTGCCCTGTCCTAACTTTATTAATGTGTTGCATGTGTTAGAGTTAAAATCAAAGAGAAATTCTCACTTTCAACTTTTGATGTGTCTTTTAAATTAATTTTTCTTTAATCATTCCTCTGCTGGGAACACATTATGTTTTCGGGTTGCCCATCCATCTGTTACAAACCTTCTTATGACTAAAAGAGCTGAATTGTTACCTGGATCTTTACCGAACTTTGTGGGTTTATCTAAGATGAATAGAAGTTCTAATAACATTTATCAGATTGTGGGGTCAAAGGTCAAGGTTAAGCCCCTGTCACACCATGACGGTTTAACAAGCGTATACCGGCGTAGGGAAAAAACTGCAAGTACGTCAGTTACGTTCTAGGGAAGTTTTCTAGTAGTTAAGAGCACACATAGTTACGCCAGTCTATGAGGTAGTACGGCGAGGTTGCGGCAAAGTTTCGAGCATACACAAAACCTCTGATGCTTGCCCGCCATATGGCTCTTCGTCCTGCATACGAGGACCATCTGTTGCAGGTGCTTAATGCAATTGGAGACTCACATTACTCATGTCGAAATACGTGGAGGTACCCAAAACATATTAATTACTATGAGTAACATGTTTTTAATATATGTGTAACATATATCAAACATATCTCCAGTGCATATTGCTGTTTGTAGATGTATTTGACGTGATCCAGTCGAACTGAGCATGTTTCCCACACAGCTGCCAAATAATTGCATGGTGCCTTTAAGGGGAGTGGTATAAATGGGCTTCAGGGTGTGAATGCCAGCAGTATGCTAGCATATATGTTGTGTATACGTCCATTTAACATCATTGTTCCAGCGTTTTGAGGGAATTTGCATGCGTTGGCATAAGCTTGTTAAATTGTCATAGTGTGACAGAGGCTTTGCACATAGTCATTAATGAAATTCGTGTTACCATTGTAGGAGCTTACTGAAATGCTGGATCCTGGCCAAAGTTTGTATACTTAATTACTGTAATGTGTAAAAGAACTGATCATGTTCTGGATGACATGAGGTCAAAGGTCAAGGTCTCATGGGGTTGTCAGTGAGAATATCATTGCTACTATCGGAGCTGACTTGACTCCTGGATCCTGGTCAATGCTTGCGTGGTTAATCAACACCATGGGTCCATGCGTCCGTCCTTCTGTCTGTAACAAAAGATTTAAGGGGGAGGCATACTAGCTGAGTTCTAGGTATTTCATTATAATTATCCCTGTGCATGTTTCTGCTTTGATGTGTCACAAAGTGAAAAAGGCCTATTAGATAGTTACTGAAAAATAAATACAGATGTAGTGTAGAACTCAAAATGTATAGTATGAATAAATACTCTTGATTTTAAGTGTTCCGTGAGAAGCAGATGGGTGTATTTTGAATTTCTATGAGAAAGACAATAGCAAGATATTCACAAGGACACGTAAATGTAATCTTCACAGTTTCAACAGCTGTCATTTCCACAGGCATTCACTGATGTGTTCAGGTGAAAATATATATATATATATATATATATATATAGCTGAGAGAGAAAATAATTGATTGTTGGCAGTCTGAGTCTCCTCTCCTTTATCAGTCCCTTTATCCCGCAGTCATTTCCCATGTTTTGTTTGTGGCTCAGATCAAACAAATCGCCACGTCTTGTTTGTAGCATGAATTATGTTTTTAATGGTAGACACTAATTACCCAAGCTATCATCCTGTTACATTGTCTCTGCACGTCACACCATCCTGGAAGGATTGCGCTGTTGTAATTACTGTAGGAAGTGATGCGTTTAATGGGATGCTCTGAATGACAGTTTTAGTATTGAATATACGGTCAGGGTTTGGCAAAGGTTGCAGAAAAAAATGAGTTAGGAGAATAATTGTGAATGTATATAATTGTGTTTATTTGTAGCCTCTGTATATTGCTCTAAAGTGATGCCCTGCATAGTCCTTTTCCTCCCTGTCCTATATGTTCTGTGTCTTAGATTTAGAGGTTCTGCTCCATTCCTCTTCTCTGCCGCAGGCCAGCACAGCTTTCAGTTTTAGTCAGCAGTGATGGAAGTTTATATTGACCCATAAATTAGCTATACTGCTCTGTCACATCCAACAGGGGGCTCTTAGAAACGAGAAAGTCTGTCCCCTGTTAACAGGAGATGTGAAACGGAAAGACAACGAAATTTTCTCAGCTTCAGACAGCCTCACGCTGTGTTGTAATTTTAAAAGCAACTGTATTTGGTGCAATCTGTGAATTTGTTTTTTCTTTTTGTGAGGTTCATCGTGCAGTTTGTTTTCCTGATCAGGATGAACATCACAGAAAGACAGGCCTGTGTGGACTGCCAGCTTTTTGTTCAGTTAATTTACTCAGGCACTCACCAGATGCTCCTTTTAGACACGCAGACAGGGAATTCTGCAGATTGCTGCTTCAGTCTGTTGCAGGCATCAGACGCAACTACTCACGTCACAACAGGGGGTAGACTCACATGGACAACTACATTTCCCACGTTTCTGACAAGTGTTTGATAAATAAAGCCTGGGCGTTGTGATTCTTGTTGGTTGCAGAAGTTTGGTTGTGTTAGACTTTTGTGGTGGGCCACATGACAGGCTTCATTTCTTAAAGCTCATTCTGATTGGTATGCGTTACCTGTCAGAATCTGCTGTAGCAGTATCAGTTGCAATAAAAAATAAGTAATTACATCTGACAGAAATGTCAATTCTTCAAAGCCAGGACAAAACTGGAAGTAAAACTCTGCTTATTACTCTCCGTCGCTTTTGTGGTGTAAAAGCTTAGAGAGTAGCAAGTTAATTATATTGTTCCTTATCAGGTTACAGAGGAGGGCATGCACAGATTTGTTATGAGATTAGCCTATCGCTAAACGGTCAGTGGCTTCTAAAGCTAATTTCGGATGGCCTGCAGTACAGAGCATTTATTAGATGGTGGACCAAAACTGATTCAGTCTTGCATCATTGTGAAACAGGTTGAGAAAGACCAGATGGATTAGCATTTTGTGATCAAGCCAAAGTAATTTTCAGTACAACCTCGAGGCACTGCTCTCTATCAGAAGGTGAATGAGAATGTGGCTTCTGGGTAGCGAATTAAATCAATTATGCACAACTTTTGATAGACCAAGTATTTCACATTGAAATCCTTTAGAAAGCAGTGAGCTGTGGATTTAAAGCGAGATAAACCTTTTGACTAAGACTGTGAACTATGTGGTAATAAGTGTCAAATAACAAGATGTGGTGAAAGTTAAGCATCCATCCATCCATCCATCCATCCTTCCATCCATCGCTTAATTGTGTCATGTAATGGTGGTACTAGCCTAAACAGAGTACTACCTAACAGTGTTTCCGCTCCTTCCTGGAGGATCCCAATATGGCCTCAAGCTAAACGAGATACATAACCCCTTCAGTGGGTTTTGGGTCTGCCCTGAGGTCACCTCTGAGTGTGCCCAGAAATATCTCCAACGGAGGCACCCTAGTCCAAATTACCTCTGTTCGCTCCTTTCAACACAAAGGAGCCAAGCTCCTCACCCTGTCTCCAAGGCTGACCTCAGCCAAAGAGGGAACTCATTTCTTATTCTTCTAGTCTCTACCCAGAGCTCATGACTGTAGCTGGGGTTGGAACATAGATTGACTTTTTAAATCAAAAGCTCCACAGTGGCCCAGTACAATGCTCACGTTACTGCTGATGCTACACCATTCTACCTGTCCATCATGATACCATTAACTTTCCAAGCTCATTAAACTCCTTACTTTGGGGGGCTGCAACTCCCCCATCTACATTATAAAAATAACTGAGCTGTTTTCAGCGCATCTCCATTAACTACCATAGACTATGGGTCATAACAGGCTGAGTACAGCTGTAGAATCAAGATTCTTGAGTGTATTGACTTGAGCGAGCTTGCTTTTTATTGCTTATAAATTCAATTTTTATTTATACAATGATGATTGTGATGTTTTCTTCAAATGTTCTCTCTAAATGTATCTTTTCTTAAGTTTAAGTTTTTTACAGCCACAATGAACATGGGCCTTTGATGGAAACACATATTTTGCACAGTTCCTTTTTTGTTCTGCATCTTGCTCTCAACATCTTTTTTCAAATTCCATTTGCTAATTACTTAAACACTCACTACACTGAATCACATTTGTTTGATGGAGCTCTGAAAACTTTCATGTGTTTTGATCTCAGCTGCTTTAGATCTTCTCTACTCTCGCTAGGAAAGGCCTGGCTTTTCTACTTCAATTCAGTTGTGCACTCAGTTATGTGTTGCTGAACCACTTGCCAGACAATGGCAAAAAAAAAAGATTTTAAATAAATTCATTAAAGTGCATCAGCCTTAAGCCAAAACACAATTTGCAGACAAAATTTGCACACATTTTTTAATCCAGAAGGGAACATTGCAAGAGGTTGCTGCAACCTAAGGAGGGTTTGACCTTCTCTGAAAGGAAATTCACCAGTTTTTTTTTTAATTTATTGAAGCAAAAACTACAGTTTTGTTCATCAAATGGCCAGAAATAACAAGAAACTGCACAGAATTTCATAAACTAAGGTAACATAGAATCGTTGTCTTGTCTAGGTGCCCCTAAGAATCCCATTTTATGCCTGTAAAAATCCTTCATTTGTCACAAGCAATTTATGATCATAACTTTCAGAAGAACTGACATTAGTGCCATGAGCATAAAGACTACCAGGGGTATATTCTGCTTAATTATAAAATAAAGAAGGATAAAACCAGAACGATATGCACCACATTGAACTTCCCTGACGACTCTCTAAAACCATCACCACCAATTCATGATGTGGTAGCCCTAAATCAGATGGTCACACCATCAGCCAACATGCCTCTGCACCACCATGTGATCTAAATCTGAAATTTCTCTTTAGCAGAATGTAGATGTATAATTAAAAGAAACACACAGTAATGATGTGAAAAGTCCAAGTGGGGCTAACTTGGGATCACCGGGAGGCGTTTTCTTTACATCCATCTTCCCTGGCATTGGTGATTGATCATTTTCTGGCCAGACAGCAGTGATTAGGAAAGTTTCTCTCCATTGCTTTCTTTCTTTACTCATCAGATACTGCACAGTTTAATGAGCTTGCAAGTACACCATGTACTCTATCCACCTCTCATCTGTACATCAGCCTCTGTCATTCTTTCGCTCTGACTCGTTGTCTTTGTCCTCTTGCCCCCTGCTATGTCTCATCACACTTTTTAAGCTGCGCACCAATCAGCCTCTCCATTTTCCCCTTTCCTGCATTTGTCATTTATTCCCTTTCTCTTCACTGGAGTTGCCTGACTCTGCCTCATCCTCTTGAAAATCCCTGACAGTATCCAAATTGGTACTTCAAATCAGGATCAACATCTCTGCCAAAATATAGATATCTAATCTTCCGGACTCAGGCTATTTGTCTAATACAGCCAAATACTTTGGTTATTCCTAACAAGCAGACTAGTTAAGGCATAAGGTTGGTTGAGGTAATTTATGTGCTAATTTACCTCAGACTGTTTGTGTTCTCTGAGATTAAGCTGTTAAATTTTGTCTGCATCTTTGCTATTAAGCTCTCACAGCTTTAAATAGGAAAACAACTGTCCTAAGACTTTTCCATATAAATAACTATTGAGTTAAGAAAACACCTGTAGAAACAGAAGCTTTATGCTGTAGATACTTTTAATTTGCCCCAGGCTAGATGACAGATGACAGACAGATGCATGGGTTGAACTTTGAGGCACTAAGGCAAAGAAGGACATGATGAACAATGCACTTAGTGCACCAAGACAAAAGTTGTTGAAAGTGCTGTTCAAAGTATTAAGAACTTTATTGTATAAAACAACACAGCATGATTAATGAAAACAATCAATACTGAGTTTGAAGTAATTAAAAAAGGGTTTTGCAGTCATGCAAATAGCTTTGAAGCTGTCTCCAGGCACCAGACATCAGTAACATGCTCACAATAACAGTGCTACCTTGTTTATGTTTAGCAAATATAGTGTTCATACTAATTATAATTAGGGATTCAACAACTGGTAAATTCTGAGCTGATACTCATGTTTAAAATAACAGTTTAACCAGTCACCACAGCAAACACTTCTACTTTTTTGCGTTTTTTACTTTGTTTCGGTTGTTATTTATCCCCTTTTGTGCCAGAGAAACCAAATATTGAGTAAACAAAATTATGAAGAATTATTATTCACATTTTTTTTTTAAATTTATCTCTTCAACACACTGTCTTTAAAAATGTAGCCAACACAAAATTGTTGTTGCATTCACATTAGTAATTGTCATTATATTCATTGTTACTGGTAGGCCAGTTGCAGTCAGCAAGGTTAATATTGGCCAATCCCATGTTTGGCTTTTTTATAAATTCATTCCTTCAAATAAATCAAATTTTTATAGCAGGAACAATATCTTGTCATACTTTTCCATCAGAACTAGAATGCACACAACTGAATATCTAGACAGTTAAACATTTTCTGATCTTGCTAATCGTTGCCTAAAATTCTAGTTGGTTAAACTAGTTTTTCTTATTTTATCAGTGTACATCAGGGATCAGCTCTGAGCCCCTTCTTGTTTGCAGTGGTGATGAACAGGTTAACAGATGAGATCAGGCAGGTGTGTCAGTGGAGTATGACGCTTGCAGATGACATTGTGATCTGTAGTGAGAGCCTGGAGAGGTAAATTGACTCCTAAATGGAGAGTACAGTGCTCCGTTTTATGCTTTAAGTGCTGTTTAACTATCTTGCACACACTCACACTCAAATGGATGCATCAGGACCAATTTGGGATTCAGTGTCTTGTCCAAAGACATGTGGGATATGGCATGTTAATTGGAGCTGGGGATCAAACTATGGACCTTCCAGTTGGTTGACGACCCGTTCTTCTTTCTCAGCCACAGCTGCCACAGCTGCCCCAGTGCATAGCTGGTAGAGAAGAGCGATGAAAGTCAGTAGAAGCAAGGCAGAATACATGTGTGTGAAACAGAATAAGGCAGGCGGAATGGTGAAGATGCAAGGAGTAGAGGTAATGAAGGTGGATGAGTTTCAATACATGGGATCAACCATTCAAAGAAATGGATAGAGCACAAGAGGGGTGACGAAGAGAGTGCAGACAGGGTGGAGTAATTGGACACAAGTTTTGGGGTGCTTTGCGACAGAAGGATAACAGCAGGAGTGAAAGGGAACATTTACAAGACAGTACTGGGGCCTGCTATGATGTATGGTTTAAAGATGGTGACACTGACACCAAGACAGGAGACAGAGCTGGAGGTGACAGAGTTGAAGATGCTAAGATTTTTGCTAGGAGAGACCAGGATGGACAGGGTTAGAAAGGAGTCCATCAGAGGGAAAATTGGACAATTCAGGTTTAGCAGTTTGGAGACAGCATGAAAGAGGCAAGCATGGCTGCATAATAAAAAAGAGAGGGAAACTTTGGAAGAAATAAATGCAGACAGAAGAGAGGCGAGAACAGAGAGAGTCCATTAGCTGCTATTAATTACCGCTGATTGGTATTCACAAGCCAACTGCTTCTAAGCCTCGGAGAGATCAATTCTCCACTCTGGACCTCAGTCAACTCTCACAAGTAAAAACACTTGCTTGTTTGTTTGACCTCTCTTATTTTATCTCTCACTAATATGTTTGCATACAAATTCTCTATTTGGCCTACTAAGTTCTGTTGTTTCCTAATGAGCGGCAGCATTTATTACAGCATGTAGGGTCAGATTTGATGCCATTATGACCTCACAATGTTATTGAAATGACAGAGTAACACAAAAAGCATATTTTGTGATCAGATTAAGTACCCACCAAACACCAGGGTAGCCAGTTTGGGGAAAATTAGGTTTTAGTTTTTGTAAGATGGCCATGTTTTTGCCTTTTTATTACCTCGCCAGTGCTCATGACCTTGTCTGGGATGTGCCCAGCATGATCAAGCATGTTTCGTATTTACATATTATTGTGTGGGTGTAGTTTAAAGAATTGAAGTGCTAAATGAATGAAATAACTGCAGGTAATCAAAGACAAAATGTGGGCGAGCGGCGAGTTTCTGTCTTGTTGTCTTTCATGCTAAAGCTGCTCATTCATGCTGAAAAAACACGACAGCTTTCTCGCTTGCTGTCACATCGCTACTGGTAAATTTCAGTGTGAGTGTCAGTTTAAGAGGTAGGATAGCTACTAAGTGTGTGATTTTGACTTCAGGCAGCTTTTTGTTCTTTTAATTGGGTTTCTTAGAATAAATGAACTTAAAATTGGGACATTTATTTGTTTTTCCTCTTAGATGCAAACCTCTAGATGGATATACATACACACTTATCATCATGTTGCTCAGTACAGGTCAGACAGTCCTAGGGAATATCAGCGTGACCTTTTACTGTACTGCACTGCACTGATGCCAACACATAGCAGTGTAAATCCCACAGTAATAGAGGTGATATACAGTCTTTGTATTAATGGTCTGCATTTGCAGTATTTTTGTAGCATGATTAAATTCTTATACCAGTTGATAACAGAAGAAAACGTTTCTGAAGGGCCAACATAAGCAAATTGATAAATGTGCCTCATTTTTTCTATTATCTTTTTCTGTTGAATCCTATTACTTTTACTCAAGCAGCGACCCAGTTTATCCATAGCAAGCTCTGTAAAGTGACTTTGAACATTTTTTGGCTTAATTTTTTTGAATCAGATAAACAAAGCATTAGTCTTACTTTAATAACTTGAGTGTTAAAAGTCAGGCTGGCAGTTGGGTTTAAAGCTGAAGGCTCGAACTCACTTGAACTCAGCTTCATTTTGATGACTGTAAACAGTGTTCAAAACCAAATTTATCAAGCTACACTGATACATTTTAAAATGCTGAGACCATGCTGTTTATATAGCATAGTTTGATGTTGAATAATATTAAGTCTTTCTTCATTAAAGCTCTACCAGTGTTTGCATCATCTTTCACTATACTCTATGAGCACAACCCTGCTCCTACTTTCTGTCTCTCTCTTCATCTTTGACCCACAAAGTTCTGCTGCAGTCTTGAAAGACACATAGTACCGTTTGAACTGTGTCGTATAACTGAATGCAACTGTTGCATTTGTGGCAGCAGTTGGCAGAGTTCCTTCATTTTCAAATACATCAGACTCTGTTGTGAGGGGGAAAAGGTAATTTTACCTTGCAGAAGATCAGAGTTGCTGCTCTATCACTGTTTGACTTAATTCGAACCAACCCTGCAAAACAGAAATGTAATTGAAGCAGCAGTAGGCAAGCAACCCCTGTGTTGTGCGAGGACTGTTTTTATCCTGAAAGTCTTTTGTTTTCACAAAAGTGCAGCAACTTCAGTTTCTTGTCAGAAAGAGCTGTGGGAAGGCAGGAAAAGCAGTGAAAATAATCTAAAAATACTTTAAACTTTATTTTCATTAGTGGCTAGTGTAGTGGTTTGCACATTTGCCTTACAAGCAAAAAGTCCCTGGTTCCAGGTAAGGACACAAGCCCCTCTCACCATGGAGGGTTGCGTCAAGAAGGGCATCTGGCGTAAAACCTCCGCTAAATTACCAATGCGGATTAATCTGCTGTGGCAACCCTGAAGGTAAATTTTTTTGGTGGCTAAGACATGTTTTGCTAGTGACCCCATCCACGGCTGTGCATTGCTTAGTTTCTGTGCCGGTCCACCTGTCTGCCTGGAGTCACGGCTAATGCTGTCTACAGTAATGGAAATAAAGCCAAATATAGACAAGTACAACCAAAATTTATATGCAATGAAAGATTTCCCAACTGAGTGAAAATACTGCGAAAAACGTAAGGAAGCACTTGATTATCAGAGTATAACATAAAGTCAGTTAAACCTCAGGGATATCAGCCTGTCCAGTTCGGAAGCATAAACCATTGTGAATCTGTTTTACTTGCTTTAGTGCAAATGACAGTGGTAACTGGAGCACTGGAGAGGCAACAAGAAAACCCCAAAAGGGAATGGTTTTGCAGGTGGTGACCACAGACCATTTCTCTCTTCACCTCTCCTTACTGATTTTTTTTCTCTGGTTTTGCCTTTTGCTTTTTGCTAGTGTCCTTGTCACTACTGATAGCATGAGATGGTACCTGCAGCCCATTCAGGTTACACAGGTAGCCCAGTGCCTCCAGGATGGCACATCCATACAATGCTGTCACATGCAGCACAGCCTCAAATATGATACCAGATACCAGAACGTAGGATGTTACAATGAGAGGAGAGGAGAGCTGGACGGAGCCATTGAAGGGCATCAGCTTGGCAGCAGGACTGATATATGCTCCTTTGTATGAGGAGGAACACAAGGAGCAGTATCAGAGACCTACAAAATGAACTCCAGCGGATTGCTCATGTGCATGTTTCTGATGGTCAGAAGCAGACTTCATGAGCACGGCACTAGGTCCTGATATCTTTTAGTGGGACCTTTGTTCATAGCCCAGCACCATGTAGCTTGATTGTATTCTCCAGAGAACACCAGACCGAGAAGGTCCTCCACTGGTGCCCTGCTCTCTTCACAGATGAGAGCAGGTTCACACTGAGCACATGTGGCAAACAGACACAGCATGAACGGTTTGGTTCAGTGATGGTCTGGGGAGCCATATCCTTGGGTGGTCACACAGACTTTCCACATGCTAGCCTGTATTATCCTGACTGTTATTATTCACCAGGATGAAATCCTCAGACCCACTGTCAGAACTTATGCTGGTGAGGTGGACCTTGAATTTCTCCTGGTGCAGGACAATGCCTGGCCTCATGTGGCCTCGATGATGAAGGCATTGATACCACTGACTGTCTCTTACATTCCTCAGACCTTATTCCAGTTGAGAACCTCTGGGAAATTATGTATCGGTGCATTAAACACCTCCAAGTACCACCAAAAACTGTTCAGGAGCTCACTGATGCCCCGATCCAGGTCTGGGAGGAGATCCTCCAGGACACCATCCACCATCTCATCAGGAGCATGCCCAGACATTGTCTCATGCTACCAGTAGTGACAAGGACACAAATAACAAAGCTAGAGAAAAATCAGTCAGGAGGGATATGAAGAGAGCAATGGTTTTTGGCCACCACCTGTAAAACCATTCCCTCACAGATGATTTTTGGTCCATATCACTCAACTGTACATGTAGAATTAACAGCAACTTTTAACAAGTTTTTTTTTTCTTGTCAAAAATCTACCCAGTCATCCTGACATCGGTAGCTTTTCATGCCCAGAAAGGGGTTAAAAGTGACTGTAATAGGCTGCCATTGACAAAGAAACTCTGGCTGAAAGGATGTGTGGATATGAGAGGGAAAGAAAAAATGGATCCACTGAGAATAAAATGGCTTTCAATCGCTTTTGTATGGTATCCCTGTCGTTGTGTCAGTGCTGGAACTGGTACTAATCTAATTTTTTTCGCTGCCAGACAGGTTTTTATCCCTTGGAATCAATTAGAGCTTGTGTCCATCCTGCCCTGCTTTTTAAGCTGGCGGTGCTCGACAGAAGCTTTGGGAAGTGTTTTTCCCTGCTCCTGCTGTTACTAACGGAGAAAAAAGCATTATATACTTCAACAGAAACTGTGTATGCATTTTTTTTCACTGGGACTGTGTTAATGCCTTGCTGGAAGCTGAGGATGTGCTGTCAGAAAACACTTCTACTCTGCTGTAAATAAAGTGAAAAAGAAATCAAGGAACGGTCCATGGTGGGCAGGCAGCTTTAATATAGCAGAAAATTATCCTCTCGCAAGAACTGGTGGAAAATGATGGGAGATTCAAGAAAACAAAGATGTTGGACTGTGAAATGGAGACAATATCGATAAATGAAAGGAAGAAAAGGAGCCAAGGTGAAAGATGGAAAAGAAAGAAACACGAAGGAATTGGATAAATGTGGAAAAGGAGGAACAAACACAAGAAGTGGAAGAGCGAGAGTGCGAAGGAAAAAGATGAAGATGCTCTCTGGCTGTGGGTGACAGACGAACAGAGAGATGAATTGATGTGGCTTCGAGTGAATGCAGAGGGACTGGAAAAGAGAGAGTGAGTGTGTGTGTGTGTGTGTGTGTCGTAACAGCCTAATCATGAAGACAAAGAACTGCTGTAGCTGCTCTGAAAGCTTTGTCCTGCTACTGCACAAAGGAGCAAAGCCAGTCTTGCACCTGTGTGCACCTTCTGAGTGTGTAAGAGAGAGACAGTGAATTCCTGTGGCAACAGGGCCAAGTGTGTTGCTTTCCTGCTCCTTATCAGTGACATGCTCATTGATTACAATGATGACTGCTGTTCGATTGGTCCCTCCAGTGATGAATGAGCCCCAGCCTTATTTCCTCTCACATGCTCTCTCAGAAACAAACACTTCAGGATCACTGTGTGATTCTGTTTTGCTCTCTTCAAATAAAAAAACCCCTGAAAAATAAAAACGGCATCACAAAAGAAATCCAAAGTGACAATGTTTTTATGTTTTATATTGTGTATGCGTGTGTGAGAGATGGGGACATGCACTTTCAAGGTTCAATCACCCCATTTTGGCCATTTTCCTACAGCTGAAATTGGCTTGTTTTCCACATGGCTGCACAGCTCCACAACACTGAGTAAGTTAGTGGAAGGAAGGCAGCCGGCCACTCTGCAAGAGTAGACTGACAGAATTTGGTTAATGAACTCTAAACTCAAAAAAAGGAAAGTATGTACACACTGTTTTTTCTCCTTGGTTTATCAATCTTTTAGAAAACTACATACCACGGAAGACCTAAATACTCTAAGAAAACTAAAGCGAACGTGCAAAGTTAGAATCAGAATACTTCAATAATGCTCTGCAGGGGAAATTACTATTAAACAAATGTTGGTACCCAAAAAAGATCTTAATTTCTCAGTGCAGTCAAAATGATTAAAGCCTGCTTTACCTTGCAGCAATTGTAGAATGCTTTACAGGTTAATAAGTAATTTCTTTAAATAATTGAGGAACACTAATAAAAAGAAATAAGATTTTATTCTTAGGAAAGAATCTGTTGAGAAATTGTTTTCCTCAGCAATTTTAGTGGGGCACAGTAATGGAAATATTTTATAGTAAAGATGTCTAGTGAGTGATTACAACTGAAAACACATCTATTGAACATGACAATAATATATTTTCATAATATATAATATTTCCTGTGTTGTCAGAGATCAGATGCAGAAGAATGAGCTGACAACAGTCTGTTTTGTGTCTCCACGGTTGTTGAGTGACTCTTGTTTGCGTGCCTCACTCATGGTAGCTACATTATGATCTAAGCATATCCATATTCATTTGTCCTCAGCAGACTTTGTTGTTGTTTATACTTCTGCGCCTGTAAAGGAGGAGAGTCAGCTCTGGCCTCATTCCTGTCCTTTTATATCTTTTCAACCGCCAGCAAAGAGAGTCCATGCTGAGGTGTTGTGGTTTTTTTAGGCATGCTAACTAGTTTCTTGATACGATCAAAATGAGCGATTACCATAAAGACACAGGAAGAGTTGTGGAAGGTTGAGAAAAGAGGTAACGCTCAGCGAGCAGCAGTATGGCTTCATGTGCCAATGTAGAACTAAAGATTCAATGTTTGCTTTGAGAGTGTTGACGGAGAAGTATAAAGAAGGTCAGAGGGAGTTGCACTGTGTCTTTGATGATCTTGAGAAAGCATATGATAGGGTGCCAAGAGAGGAACTATGGGATTGTATGAGGAAGTCAGGAGTGGCAGAGAGGTATGTGAGGGTGGCACAGGACATGTATGGGGACAGCAAAAATGGTGAGGTGCAGCAGGAGTGACAAGTAGGTTCAAAGTAGGGGTGGGATTACATCAGGAATCAGCTCAGAGCCCCTTATTATTTTCAGTGGTGATGGAAAGTTTGACAGATGACGTCAAGCAAGAGTCTGGACTATGATAATTGCAGACAATATTGTGCTCTGTAGTGGGGAGCAGGTGAAAGAGCCTGGAGAGGTGGAGGTATGCACTTGGGAGAAGAGGAATGAAAGTCAATAGAAGTAAGACTAAATACAGGGGTGTGAATGAGAGTGAGGTGGATGGAATAGTCATAGAAATATTGAAGGTGCATGAGTTTAACTGGGGTCAATCATCCAAAGCAATGGATAGTTCACAAGAGAGGTAAAGAAGAGAGTGCAGGCAGGGTGGGGTGGGTGGAGATGGTGGGTCTGGTAAAAAGACAAGAGAGGGACCTGGTGGTGGCAAAACTGAAGATCTGAGATTCTCACTGGGAAAGACCAGGGTGGACAGGATTACTCCATTTTCATGGAATACAGCTAGTGGTTCTGCTGTCCTGCTCACTTTAAGATCAATGGTACAGTCTAAGCAGAACCTGAAGCAGGTGGAGAGCTTGATACATCTACCCCAACAAGCCTGTAAAGCAAATCTGCAATTGTTACCAAGACCATGGCTCACAGGGTGAGAGACTCACTGGAGAGGTAGCTGAATACATAGCTCTGTTATTTATTTGCCATAAAGAACTTGGTAATAAAAAAAGAGAAGCATCTTATAAGGACTAATATTTAATGACTGGTTTAAGAAAGCCACAGCCACAGCCACAAATGCAATTGAGAAATATCGATGTCTTTTGTTAAAATTGGTGTACTTTTGTGTTATGCAGACGGTTGGTTTCTTACCATTTTGAATAGTTTGCATTTTTTCAGGTGTTTTGCTGCTTTGGAAAATACCACAAACGTGTCCTATATGTAAAAAAAAACATGAGTTGGTCTGACCTATTATTTATGTGTATGGTCCTTAGCAGGTTATAAAATGGTTTAAATCTAATCTCAGGTATAAACAACACAACAGGTTCTACCATGTCATTTATTTATTTAACAAAACTGAAGCAAAATGTGTACACTATGATTCAGTAGGTTGCAGAAGCAACTATTGAACAACCATTGAAGTAATCGTTTTCTGTATGATTTTATCAGTCTGTCACATCATGATTGTGGAGGAATTTTGGCCTGCTCTTCCTTACAGTGTTGCTTCAGTTCATTGAGGTTTGGAGGCATTCATTCATGCACAGCTCTCTTAAGGTCCTGCCAGAGCATTTCAGTCAGATTGAAGTCGCTTTGACTGGGCCATTGCAACACCTTCATTCTTTTCTTTTTCAGCCATTATGTTGTAGATTTGGGTTCTTAGGAATGTTGTCCTGTGACATGACCCAATTTCAACCGTGTTTTGAAATTGGGCTCACATTTTTACTCTGGAATACTTTGGTATACTGAGGTGTTTATAGTTGACTCAATGACTGTAAATTGGCAGGGGCCTGCAACTGCAAAACAAGTCCAAATAGTCACCCCTCCACCCCCCATGCTTGATAGCTGGTGTGAGGTGTTTCTGTTGATGTGGTGTTTGCTTTTTGCCAAACGTAGCAAACTATGCATTATGGCTAACTGTTTCCACTTTGGTCTTATTGTTCCAGAAGTCTTGTAGTTTGTTCAGACACAGCTTTGTGAACCTAAGCTGTGTAGCCACATTCTTTATAGACAGAAGAGGCTTCCTCCTGGTAACCCTTCCAAGCAAGTCCTACATGTTTAGTCTTTTTCTAATTGTGCTGTCACGAAGTTAAACATTTAACATGCTAATTGAGGCCTGTACAGTCTACTTGGTCGTTCTCTGAGCACTGAACAGGACACTTTGGGGTGAATTTGCTGGGAAGTCCACTCTTGGGAACATTGGCGGTTGTCTTGAATGTTTTTTTCTTGTGAATAAGCTTTCCCTCTGTATGATGATATGATATACTTCAGTTTATTCAGAAATGGCATTCTAACCTTTCCCAGATTGATGGATAGCAACAATTTTTTTTTGCCAATATATTTATTGTCTTTTTCAAAATTATTTCACAAACACATAACAAATACACATACATACATACATATACCCA
>VUQH01006426.1:3469-13736 GCA_015106775.1 Etroplus canarensis | reverse complement strand
TTGAATGTTTTTTTCTTGTGAATAAGCTTTCCCTCTGTATGATGATATGATATACTTCAGTTTATTCAGAAATGGCCTTCTAACCTTTCCCAGATTGATGGATAGCAACAATTACTTCTCGAGGATCCTCCTCCTCCTTGCTATTGTGTTAACACATCTGAATGCTGCAAACCAGCAAATTGCCAGAACTTCTATTTTTTTAATAGAGGTGGTCACACTTGTTGATGATCAGTTAATCAAGTTCCTCTGCATAGCAGCACCTGGCTGCCACTTAACCCTCTTAATCCCTATGGAAGCAGTAAAGGTGTACTTATTTTTTCTACACACTGCTTCTGTATTTTGGCTTAGTCTTAGTTAAATAATGATGTGGTGTAATAGGTGATGATGTTGATGATGAATGATGTTGTTCAACTGAGGTTGTGCTTGGATAATTTTAAGACCTGCTAAGGACCAGATGATTTTTTTAATGAAGTAAAACCTTAGAATCGAAACAGGGTGTACTTTTTCACACAACTGTATACTGACCACCCACAACATTAAAACCACCAGCATAATAGTCTAATCTTGTTTTTCGATTTTGTAGTGGCAAAACAGCTCTGAGCTGTTGTGGCATGAGTAAAGGATTTTGGAACTGCTGCTGAACATTTTCCACTGTTGTAGGAACAATTATTCATTAAAAAAAGAAAACTGAACAGGCTCGGTTTCACCTTTGTCTACACTTACAGTAATTGCCTTGGAAGACCATCAATTAAAAACACAATTTAGATAAGGTGATTTGGCTATGCCCACTCAAGGTCAAAGGCAGACAAACAGTTATGTTGTATCAGGATAAATTAGACAGATTTACACTGCTAGTACATCAGGATTCTTACTTTTACAAAACTCAGCAAAATAAAAGATGGTGGGGTGGGTGGCCAAAAAACACAATTAATCCAGAGCAGCTCTCTTTGGTGCACTGTGTGAAGCGATTAATCACACCGTGTAAGCATTGAGTGTGCATGAAGCAAGCCGAGGTAGCCAGCAAAGTACCTTAACAACCTCTCTCATAAATTTCCGTTCACCTCCCATTTATTTTTTTCCCCCCCATTTGATTGGTCTCAGTGTGCACAGATCCACTTACAACCTCAGCAGTTGCGACCTTGCCGAGGTTTTAAGTGGATCGCTCAGCTCCTGACTCAAAGCTGGTTGTTGTATAACAGCAGATAAACTGCTTCTACAGTAAATGATATTTGATTTAATCGCACAAACACACAACTAGACAGCTGGGCACTGAGGCGACTCACGGTTCAGTCAGCATAGTCTGTGCTTGTGTAACGATTCAGTAAACATACGCACACCGAGTACACTGGATACTTGCTGCATGGGCAAGATATGCATGTATATATACATGCTGTGTGTCTATATAGGATGCATATAGGATTGTGACTGTTTAACATTGACTTGTATGACCCTCTGCATACATAGGCATTCACACAAATATGCTCATGCAAAAAAAGGCCTGCTTTCAAGCACACAACAATTGGAATTCAAATGGCGATCGCTGGTGTCTACTGCACTCTGCCAAGGCAGTGTCACATACACACACACACAAACACACATAATATCATCATTCAGGAGGCAGCTACCCTGTCCCGAGCTTTAACATGTCCTTGTCTCTTCTGTTTGGAGTCAGCAGGATTGTCGACACCACACACACGCACAGACACGCACACTCTCTCTCTCTCACTCTCTCTCACTCGCTCGCCTTCTTAGATGTGTTCATACATACTAAAACACATCCGCCCCTTATACCACATAGTTGCTGTCCATTTATCTCTCTAACTGTGTCAGTGCATCCAAACATGCAGCTAGTTTTTGAAATAATATTTTCCTGTTAATATGTGACATTTTAATGTTCTTGCTGTTCCACTGACTCAGAATCACTTACCATGAGTGAGCAGTCATGCTCTGACGCAGTGTTTTAAAAGCAGCCATCTGTTCATGTCCTTTGCTGTTCTTTTTTCATCCCAGTGGTGTCATATTAAGATAATGATAAATCACTTATTAAAAAAGCATTTCAGTAGCTTTGCATGCAGCAAACTTTGTGTCATTGGTGACTCCTAGTGGTTGCCCCCCACCACCACCACCAAAAAAAGCAGTTTAAAATTGTCACTCCTATATCGTTTTGTTCCTTTATTTTAATTTCCCCTTCTCCTTCTAATCTATTCTTACACTTCTTTAAAAAAATGGCTTTTGTATTTGACCTTTGTTTTAAGTGATACATTGATGAAGAATTGAAGCCAAATGTGACATTTTTGAGGGGAAATATGCTGTAAGTGAGCACATAGTATATAAAATAAATTGAGTGGGAATCAGAAGGACTCGTCGGTTGACCAAGATGACAGTATCACAGTACAGTGCAGTTCTGCAACACTCACTACATTGCAAGACAGTCTTCTACAATGCATCACAATATGGGTATAACAGAAGAGGTTTGCATCAGAATAATTATTTGCCTGTAGTAGTGTGTCCATTTAGTTACTAGCTGTCTTATTTGCTTTTTTCTCCAGCCTGCCATCTGCAATTTCCCCTCTGTGAGCTTCTTATTCTGCACTACAATTTGGTTTAGTTTTGTTCACTTTACTGTCATTCATCCCTCATGCAGCCCTAAGAAATTCGTATTAGGAATGCTATTTAGACAAAAGTATTTTGCTACATCTCTTAATCATTGAATTCAGCCTTTTCATTCAGTCTCATTGTCACAGGTGTATAAAATCAAGCACCTAGCCATGCAGCTTGTCTTTACAAACATCTGCAAATGAATAGGTTGTTATAAAGAGCTCACTGGATTTGAGCATGGTACTGTAATAGGATGCCACTGTTGCAACAAGCCAGTTTGTGAAATTTCTTCCCTTCTAGATATTCCATGATCAACTGTAAGTGGTATTATTGGATAGTGGAAGTGTTTAGGAACCACTGTAGCTCAGCCACGACGTGGTGCGCCATGTAAAGTTACAGAACAAGGTCATTGATTTCTGAGGTGCATAATACTTAAACTTCACCAATGCTGTGCTGGCTCAAGTTCTGAACTACCTCTGGCACTAACATCAACACAAAAACTGTGTGCTGGGAGCTTCATGACATGGATTGTCAGATTCGAGTCCAGCGGTGGAAAACATTCCACCGCTGGACTCTGGATCACTATAAATGTGTTCTTGGAGCGACAAATTCATGCTTCTCTATCTGGCAGTCTGATGGATGAGTCTGGGTTTGGTGAATGCCAAGAGACCATTAACTGCTTGACTTTATTGTGCCAGATGTAATGTTTGGTGGAGGAGGGATAATGCTGTGGGGTTGTTTTCCTGGAGTTGGCCTGGCCCCTCTAGTTCTAGTCTAGTTCTAGTGGAGGGAAATCTTAATGCTTAAGCTTACCGAGATATTTTGGACAATTCTGTGCTTCCAATGTTGCAAGAATTCTTTTAGGTTTGGGGAGGGCCCTTTTCTGTTCCAGCTTGACTGTGCACAGTGAGCTTATAAAGGCGTGGTTGGAGGAGTTTGGTGGGGAAGAACTTGACTGGGCCATACAGAGCCCTGACCTCAACCCCATCCAGTACCTCTGGGATGAACTAGAATGGAGATTATGAGTCAGGCCCTCTCGTCCAACATCGGTACCTGACCTCACAAAGGGTCTTCTGGATGAATGAGCAAAAATGTCCACAGAAACACTCCAAAATCTTGTAGAAAGCCTTCCCAGTGGAGTGGAAGCTGTTATAGCTGCAGAGGGGGGGACCAACTCCATACTAATGGCTATGGATTTAGAATGGAATGTCATAAAGGCTCTTTTGGATGTAATGTGTAGGTGTCTCAATACTTTTGTCTGTATAGTGTATTTACCAGGCTGTAAACTTGCCCTTTAATGCTCTCGAGCTGGTCATTTTGATATAGAAGTTTATGAGGACTGATTCTCTTTTGGAGCCACCCTTATGCATGATTTATACTCCCTCCCATGTTTATCTGAGTTGGTATTTGCCTACATGGAGCCAATGCAGAGAGGAATGCAACCAGCACATACATGCAGACCTTCAAAAAGCCCAACTATACGCAGCTCAACTCAGATAATGCAACGTGTAGGTCGAATGGTGATTGGTTGAAAAGTAGTCTGGGACAGGAAGAGAGCAATGGCGGAGGGAGAAGCCTGAAAAAAATATAAAAGATTTAAAAAATCAGCACAAAAAGTACAGAGAGGCAGCAGTGAATACTTTACATTGTTTTAAACATTCATTTTCACTTCAGATTTTTTTTCTGTTCTAAATTTGATCTTTGCCACAGCTGGCTGAAGGGCCAGCAAAAACAAACAAGAGTAGCCCACAGACTGGTTATTTGTGACACGGCCCCCTGATGACAGTAAACAACTACAACATGTAGATGACCTGTCCGTAGCTCCCTATATGCTACCAATTTAGTACTCTAAATGAGCCATTAAATGGACATTGAAAGAACTGCAGATGTTGTCAGTGGTGTGCACCTAATAACTTCGGCTATTCCGTTGTATTCTCAGTAAGGGGTTGCCAGTGCTGATTAATCCGCATTGGTAATTTGGCAGAGGTTTCATGCCGGATGCTCTTCCTGATGCAGCCCCCTAGTATTTTTCCTAAATTTTTGCTAGGACATGGGTGCATGTTGTAATGGTGTTGGCTGGTGGCCAGTTTTTCAAAAGTCCTGTTGTTTTTTGTCACATAAATAAACCTACAACTTAATAACTCATGAAGGAAATGTGAAAAAATATACAGTTTGAGACCAGAAGTAAAGAGAGTTTAATGTATTATTAATTTTTGGTTTTTTTCCCCCTTTGTTTTGTTTTTTAAATTGAACACAAATTTTCTCCCTAAAAGTAAATACAGTATATCTGTTTAACAGTTTGATGGTAATGTCGAATATCTGGTCAGTGTACATGAATTTCAGAATTTCTTTGCTTTAATGAACGTGGCACGCAAGCTGGGACGTCATGCAATATCTAATAGCTCCTGTTATCCCAGCAGGATACAGCAGCGTTCCAAAGGGATTCTTGTCATGTCACTAAACTTTGGCTTTCTTAGTTTTCATATGTTCAGTGGAGTTGAGGCAACTCTGGAGGAAAGTCCATGAAAATCAGCATTTTTTAAAGCAATTTTTTTTGTACTTGCATTGCTTAAGGTCTGTTTAGGCTCATTATTCTGGTGCATTATAATGCAAACGAGAAGATGGAGCATGTCTCTGGAGAATGGAGTGCTACTCAGCTGTCCAAATACCTCAGGCACGAGTGATCCCTCCACTGTGGGTTTGAGCCACTGTGATATCATTCTTTCTCCTTACTTACACCTTTCTGTACTGCCCCTAATATCAAACTTAAGTATATAAGATTTTTTTCTATTATTGGCTATGACAGGCTGATATATCTTAGCCCACCCCAAGTGTCTAGGCTTGTTTACCACTCTTGAGAAGTAGTTCCTCTGAGACCACTGCTAGGCAGCCTTGTTTTGACATGTTTTTTTGTAGATTGGAGTCTTGTGTTCTTTATTCAGCTATATCTGTAATGAATTTACTTGGGTGATTCTCAGTGGACAAAGCTTGATGTATTGATCTTCTGATGGTGCAGTCACTTTTGGTCTGCTTGATCCTGCTTTGTATACGAATGATTTGGTGTTTGCAAAGTGTTTTAGAGTGCTACTCTATGCCCTCTTAAAATCTTTCAGTCAGCCATAATTTAATGCTGAGAATGACCCTTATTACTCATAATTACAATTGACTTCTGACCCTTTAACTTAGCTTTACCATTATCACAGTTCTACTTTGTAAGCAAATTTCTACATGTTCATGCATATTTATAACAGATGAACAATGGCTGCAAGCCTCTGAAAACTCGAGTCCACCTGAGTGCCATCTGAATGCTGCTTTAGTAGAAGGAAACAAGTGAAGAAAATCTGACATTTTGCACAAAGGAGTTAACATTTGTCTGTGTCACAAATTGGCCTAAAATTTGCATGCTGACCCCAAAATGCTAGAATATTTTTACTTTACTTTCCAATTTTTAACTCATTCTGATTTGTAAATATTCAAAAACCATGAAACATTCTGATTAATTCTGGTTTCACCTGAAAATTATGTGAGCCTTCTTAACGTAATTCTCAGTGGAATAATTGTATGAAAGCCGACCACTATCAAAAGGAATGTGTGCCTTTCATTATGTTTTGAAGTGGTGCCTGGAGTCTAGAAGCAAAATGGCAGCAGAACTAACAGCTAACCTTTTCTTGTCCTCACTTGATGTTTGTGTGGGAGAGAGATACTAATTAAAACTGCTGAGCCACAGTTGGCTTAAATTACTATAGCTTTCAAAGCATCTTTGAAACAAACTGTGGTTGAACAAGAAATTATATCTCAAGTTGTGTGCATTTCATTTGCTTTATATCTACACTATGTGTGACAGGACAGTCAGCTAAACATAATAACACTGAATGTGTTTGCATTCAGGTGTCAGTTTAACTTAAATTGAATTAGGAGGTTGAGTCACTCCTTTCCAGTCACTAGTCATAACTCAGAATATTTCATTTGAGACTTTAAGTGAAAGGAGCTGAACATTTTGATACATAGAGTGTGTCTGACGGGTGAAAATAGTGGGAGTCAAATCAGTTAGGCAGTGTTTTTTGTTGTTTAAAAAAACCACTGCAGCACAGAAAGGTTAATGTCACTGATGACCTCACCCACAGACACCCACTCTTGAATATCAAAAAGCTTCCAGGCTTAAAAGCTTGAGTTTAACCCAGTAAAGTTCAAAGTGTGATAACCCTTTGAACTCTGAAATAAGTTTAAAATGTGACAGATTTCTACAACTTCAACCCATAAAAGGAAAAGCCAAATTTACTCATAAAGGGCTTCACAGACAGGTGTTACAAAAGGCTTTACAAAGGCAATGTACAGCATGCAGTGATGAAAATTAAAGCAATGTAGAAAGAAACTAGAGAACAATGAAATTCGAATGACGAAAAAGATATTTATTGGAACAAATGTGCAACTGAGAGGGATATAGAAATACAGAAAAAATCAAATCAATTACAAAAAACTAGTTAAATAAGTACAACAATAAAGAAAAAAAAATCAGACCTGGTGCACACATGCACTCATGATCACTTCATTAGGTATAACTATTCAACTGCATGTTAATGCAAATATCTAATCAGCCAATCACATGGCAGCAGCTCAGTACATTTAGGCATGTAGGCTCAGTCAAAATGACCTGTTCAAACAAAGCATCAGCATGGGGAAGAAGGGTGGTTTAAGTAACTTTGAATGTGGCACGGTTGGTGGTGCCAGACAGTCTGGTCTGAATATTTCAGAAACTGCTGATCTGCTGGGATTTTCTCACACAACCATCAGTAGGGTTTACAGAGAATGGTCCAAAAAAGACCTCAGTGTGCCTGTCTTCTGGTCGTTGCCTCCAGCAGAATAACACACTGTCACAAAGCTCAAATCATCTCAAACTGGTTTCTTGAATGTGGAAATAAGTTAACTGTACTTAAATGGCTTCCACTGTCACTAGATCTCAAGCCAACTGAGCATCTTTAGGATTTGGTGAAACAGGAGATTTACATCATGGATGTGTAGCTGACAAATGTCCAGCAAGTGCATGATGTTGTCATGACAGTATAGACCAAAATCTCTGAGGAATGTTTCCAGCACCCTGTTGAATCTACGCCACGAAGAATTAAGGCAGTTCTGAAGGCAGAAGGCATCCAACTCTGTGCTAGCAACATGTTTCTAATGAAGTGGCTAGTGAGTGTGTAACCCAATTGCCTGTCTAAACAGATGGCCTTAGTTGACTTATAAAAGCATCCACATCCCCAGAGAATTTCATAGGTCATATGCCACAGCCTGAGAGACTTGGTAACCCTGGTACTTGGGCCTTTGTGTGGGATAGACATTAAATTCCTTGTATTTGAGACAAGACGAAGAGTGATTGTGAAAGAGAACTGCCAGGAGATGAGTCTACTGCTCATCTTCTTTGTAAGAGGAAAAACTTTGTGTATGAATTTTACTACCAAAAGTAACAGCGTACTGGTCCTCATTAAATGTTATTAAAGCTAAAGTCTAATTAATATGAAAAAACTTTTTTAAAAATGCAAAGAAGCCGTATCAGTAATAATAATGGAAGTCATAAGTACAGTAATGTAATTCACCTGGCTGTGGAGATTGTGACTGTCAAGTGTGTAATGGAAAAATGAATCTGTCTCAGAGCATAAATTGGTTCTGTACTACATCTTCTAATTTGGTTGGTCCTGATCTCTCTGCACAGGTCTCTCCTTTCTCTTTGCATTCATATTTTTCCTATTGTCCTGCCTGTCTCTGCCCCTCTCTGTCTCCCCCTTTTCTTCCTTCTCTCACTGTTCTGTCTTAGCCCCCCTAACACCAATTATACTGTGTCAAATCCATGCATGTCAGTTTCCAGATCCCTAATCATCCCTTCTCTCTTTCATCTGCAAATCCTTTGGTCCTCCCTCCTCCCTCTTTTTCCTTCTCTGTAACCTTTCTTCTTTGCTCCTCGGCCTATACCCCACCCCTCCGTCTGCTCCGTGTACACACTGCAAATCCTCCTCATCCTCTTTCCAGTTATCTCTATCACAGTTACCTCTCCATCCTCTTTTGATTTCTTATTAATTTCCCATTTAAATTTTCTACACTTTCCTTTCTCTCTAGTCACACTCAGACTGTACATATGTGTGAATATGATGTCTTATGGTTGAATAAGCCCCTGTGCCACTTTTTATTAGAAGTCACAAAGACACTTGTGCTTTACTAGGCAGGTTGTACTTAGAACTTTTCATGTTTCTGTAGAAGACGTTTACAGTGTTTCCTGTTGGCCTATCTTCCTGCAATATTTTGAACTAACCAAGGGAAACATTTTCATATTCTCTTGTACCACATTTTATTGAAGAAACAGCATAAAGGCATAACCACTTGCATTTACATGAGTGCACAGATTATACAGACAAGATACAATTTAAGCAACAGATATTACACTGAACTAAACAAACCATCTCCTGGGTAACAGGAAACCTTATACACATGTTTAGTATGCTCATCAGGAGGAGCACATCTCAGTTTGTGAAAACCAATGTCTGTAGGTCTAAAGGGGGGATTCCCAAAGGTTAAAAATAACCCTGATGATGAAGATAAAAAGAAAGCCTTTGTTACAGACTGAAGGCATGGAGGTGAAATAAGTGGCCTTTTAGGTGGTAGACACAACTGAATCGTCCGAGGAGTTGTATAGTCCAGTGTTGTGGAGCATGACTGGCACTAGGGACTACAGAGCCTCTCTGCCATAGCTGTTTGATTTGTGCCTGTTCTTTGCCTCTGTGTCTTGTGAATCTTTTTATGAGCTTTATGTTTTTGAGTATATGTAAGTTGTATTGAAGAGAGAGAATGATATGACATTTAATAAGCATTTTCTGGTAATGTATTTTACAGACAACTGAGTGATTTGCTGTGCAGATACAGTACTCCCCAGCCCTCTCCTTGCTCTGTTACATGTGCTGCTGAGAGTGCTGAGAGTAAAAAAGTCAGAGCTGTTCTGAAATCTGTGATGACACAGTTTCTGAATTACCAAATAACTTTCTCTACAGAAGAAAAAAAATGCCATAATTAATTAAATAATATGCATTTAAATATATCAATAAGTTATAAAATGCGACATGACTTTAGTTTTGTGTTGATTACTTGTTTTTTCCCTTTGCTGTTTGATTTTCCATTTCATGAATATATTGATTTAAAATGTTTTAGTCATTTATATGAAACAATTAGGTCTCACTATTTGGACAATGAAATTTTTTTTTTGTAATTTTACCTCTGCACACCACCACAGTGTGTTTTAAATGCAACAATCAAAATGAGACTAAAGTGCAAACTTTCAGCGTTGATTAAAGAAGTTTGAGAAATGAATTGCATTAAGTGTTCAGGAATTACAGCCATTTTTATACATAGTACCCCAATTTTACAGGCTCAACAGTGATACTACAGTTGACTGGCAGTCAGTTGGGGCTTGGTACCCAATCTCAGAGTGTGAGGATGATGAAATCTCCCCCACTGACCTGCTGTCCTGGCTCTCTCTTGCTGCAGCATTTGTATTGTACCTTGTCAGTCTCAAGCTCTGATAGTAGTTGCTTCTTGCGGACGTTGGACATTGTCCTGGTTCCCCAACAACTGTCGCAGACCTTGTTAATCGAAGCAACGTCTGAGCCGGTCTATCTCTCATGTCCCA